>JAXIVJ010009465.1:0-50953 GCA_036785665.1 Chirona hameri | reverse complement strand
CATTGATACAATATGATTGTCAGTCTGCCCGAGGCGAAATCGTGAAACCGAAGACAGCTTTGCGATACAAAGCACTGAAATGATAAATTCGCTGATTTACAAACATGTTGGAGGCACTACAAAAACGGTCATACCCAAAAAAACATTCTGGCAGCATTGTTGAAGCAAACAATAAATTTTCTTAACACAGTTGCATGATAAGAGTGCCACAGATGTACATTACAAATATTAGAACAATACGCACTATACAAATATTTTTTAACAGAAACTGAACACATGGAAAACTTTCTAATCAGGGAGTTGGCCCGACAACATAAGAGGCGATACTGGTGGCGCAACTCCAGATCATCAGCTTTTGAAGGAGTGTTCGAAATATTAAAACCAAGGTATTTATAACTTGCAACATACAACAGTACACTACCGCATAACATAATATCAGGTAGGACCATATTCTTAAACAGGTTCGGAAGTAATGCCATGCAAACAGTTTGCTTCGTATTAAATAATATATCATGATTTTCTGCATACTCTGCACATATATCAATCATTTTTGCAAGCCTTGTGGCCGTCGGTGAAAGTAACATCATATCGTCTGCATAACAAAGATGGTTAACACTACCCAAATATCGGCATCCTACCCCACTCATATCTAATTGTTCTGAGAGGACCATCAGTGTAAACGTTGAACAAATAGGGGGATAATATTCCCCCCTGTCTGACTCCATTCTTCACAGAAAATCCTCCCGTGAGAATGGTCACCCCACAGCAGCATGAAATTTTCTGCGATTCGTACCATGTTGCAAGCAGCCGTACAATGTCAATATTCATACCTCTACGTAAAAGCTTGTTAAACAATGTCCAGTGATTTACCCTATCGAATGCCTTCCGAGCATCCAAGAGCAGAGCAAAAACAGGACTTCTGTTTCGCAGATAATGGTCTACAATTTCCTTAAAAACATACACAGCCATATCAGTTGAATGTTTCTCCTCTTAAATCCAAATTGATGATCACCAGTAACTAGATAAGATTTACAGCGAATCAAGATCACTCTTTCCAGGATCTTTGAGCTCACAGTTGCCAGGGCAATAGGCCTATAATTGTCTTTATCAGACATATTACCAGTCTTATCCTTAACAATGGGACTCAGGATCACCTTTGAAAAAGAAGGAGGCAAGAAAGTATGATTTAACATCATCGAAAAAACACAGTGAAAGGTGAGTAGCACAAGGAACACCAGCAAATTTAAAATGTTCTGCACACAGCTCATCACACCCAGACGAGCGACCAGAGGACAATTCGAAGATTGATTTCAGAACCTCAGGTGCAGCAATTGGTGCAGTTCCTTGAGTCAGAGACATTCAGCTGTCTTAGCACATCATCTCTGGAGCTATCATCATGTACGCTATTCAGAATATCAGAAAAAATGATCTTTCCACATATTTGCAATATTCGCCTCACCACTGAGACCTGACACAGATTGAGCGAGAGGAGGAGCACTGTTAAGCCTCCGGACCTCTTTCCAAAAAGTAGTCATATTACGCGGATTATTTACAAACTTATCTGCCAGTACCTCTAGCTTCTTCAGAACTTTCTCATTTCTTAAACAAAAACGGAGGGCATATTTAAACTGTGATTTCGCAATGCAGAGCTGACTGTAGATATAGCCCTGACGAGGTTTTACCTACCAACGCCCAGAGAGAGTAAAGATCACCGTAGAGTATATGCTTGTCATCCACGAACTCAGTCCACCCTGGGATGATACGTTTACCACGAGCGTGTTTCCTGTTAGCAATATAGGAGCGAGAGGCATTCCTAAGACATTTTATAATCTTTTCATAGTATGCACTGATAGCAGTGTTATGCACCTGACAGGCACGAGTATGACAGTACAAAACACCATATGGGACATCGATATTGGAAAGCTCCTCTTTAACAAACTTGGCATACTCATTTATGCTAGAATTATCGACTGATGTCCAGTCAACTACCCATCTAGAATCACTCTCGGACACTTTCTGCGGACAACTATTTGATATACCAAACTCGAGCTTTAGGAATATTGCAAAATGATCTGAGCTCGCAATCGTTAAATCTATCCCAACATCACAGAGGAGAGAGTAAAACCCATCAGTACAGACAATATGGTCAAGCCAGGATTCAGTACCACTTCCATCATTAATATGTGTAACAGAAGTCTGTGGCAACATCAAAACATCAGCTATCTTTAAGTTAGATTCATAACAAAAGGATTGAAGCTCCCTTCCAAACTCAGACTGCTTGAAAATGTCTGCATTAAAGTCGCCCAAAATGCAAACATATGGTGATTCAAAGTCATCAATGATGGATTTTAATTTGGCCAAATAATATACATATTGATCAAAATTCTGTTTTGTATCATATGGTAAATAAACACCCAGAAGAAGGATTCTTCTGTCATTAATAATGCATTCCAATCCAACTATTCGGTCGTCATCAAATGATAGAGGCTTCACTAAAGGGGCTAAGGTATTCTTCCATAGCACGGCAACACCCCCGAATGGCCTTCCCATGATCAACCTGTTTGACGGATCCATTGATGAAATGCCGTAAGACATAAAATCCTGATGGACATTGTTTAAAGAAGGGAGGTCAGAAGGGAAAAGCCAGTGCTCCTGTAAGAAAACGATGTCAAAGATCACATAACCTACTAATTCGACCAATATTACGTTTAGATGACTTGCAATTGTATGAACTGATACGAATCATTAGGGAGAGGGAAGAAGGGACACATACAGAATATCAGAGGATACAACATCACTTGCGCACACCACACCCATCTGTAGGACGCCCCTCCCCTGTCGCTGATGCCTCACTTTCCGACGGCTGTCGTCTCACAAAGAAGCGACGCACCACCAGGCCCTGTGCCCAAAGCTCGGGGTCCAGGACGTTATCACTAGATGGGTTCACAATGTCCAGGCGATAAGACTCGTAGCTGTCATATTTAGTCTTAAGCTTAATCGCAGTTACCTCATCGGCGCCCGTCTGCTCCATCACATACTCTTTGATGGCTACCTCACCGGTACCAGGCGGCAGTCGAGACATGAAGATGGAGAGGCGCTTCACGGCAGCTACCGCCTTAATCGGGCCGGTTGTCCTGGAGCCGATCACCGCCTTGCTGGTCGCTGACCTCGCCTGCTGAGGACCCGCTGCAGTGTGGGGCGAGGCACTCGGAGCAGCATCCGTGGCGGGTTTCCTTGGAGCGGGGGCCTTCGCTCGCTTCCTCCGATTGGCGATACTCCACTCCATGGCGTCAGGTTCAGCCATAGCGTTGCGGACGACTTCTGCGTAGCTAGGTCCAGCTCCAGACGAACCTCCCTGCGCAGGCGCTACAGTGACCAGCGCATGTTTATCAGAAGAGCCCGATAGAGAAACATCGGTTACACTTGCTGTGCAAGTAGCAAACGTTGTAGGGCTTCTGTGGTTAGAGAGAAGTCCCACTTCAACTCTTTTTGAAGTCTCGGCCGTTACTGTCAGAATTTCCTGCACTAAATCCTTCAAATTCGCAATTTCCACGCCCTGCAGCTGCTGCTTACGCATGAGTGAGCTGACATCAATGCAGTCAATCGAGATAGGCGGTAGCTTTGCGATATCAAGTGCTACAAACCTGGGAAGAGTACTTCTGTCACACAGTACCAGCATCTTGACGGTATCCTCCAAGTCATGCTTCTTCTTGTGCTGGCCACGTTTTGTACCAGCCCTTATCGATCCATCAACATGCTCACACAGAAGATTTTTCGCAGAATTCACTTCGCTGTCAGAGAAGTTTTCATTGACAAGTCGAATCAGGGTATCAGTAGGTACACTGTCAATCTTGGCCAACATGTAACACAACAGTTCGTTAATGATCAAGGCCATGGCAATGACCTTACCAAAAGTGGGTCACCGCCCCAAATTTTCAAATGCTTATTAACAGGAAAATATCGAATTAAATGATATAATGTTGCGGCCTTAGAAGTAAAATTGCCTTATAAACAAAACTTGCTAATTTATACTCATATTAAGTTTTAAAATACTCCTAAATATGATCATACTCAAGGAGCAAGTTATTTTTCCAACATTCACTGCCAATCCCTACACAAAAGATGTTTAAGATCTCGGATCCGAACGTGGATTTTCTCGTTTCGGTGTAGTACATTAATCAGAACATACTTTTATCCCAAATCTGGACTGATTTCTGAGGAGGGCAGGAAGTTTATCCGTGTGGAGAGGCTCTGCTGCATATTCACTTGGTACTTCTTTATTATCTTCTTTATCAAAGTGGAGCTTGCTGATTTCCCTTTACATTGGTATGTCTGAGAAGAAAAAAACTGGGTGATGTTTTAAATAAAGCTTGCATGAAATGTCCTTTTTGAAAGTGTCTCAAATAAGGCAGTTTTTGATGCTCTGCATAATTATTTCTGTTGGTTGTGCTTATTATAAGTTATACTAGTTAGTGCTAATTAGCCTTATTTGTAATCTTCTGATTATCAGTGTGAGCAACGAAAATGTTCCAACTTTATGTAGCTCACAACTTGTTATATGGGAGATAGTGTTGTATTCTCGTGAATGTAAATCAGCGTGCCAGTGTGCTAGATGACAGCCCTTCATTGACAAAATGACCGTGCCTGCAGCGGTGTACGGGGCGCGCGGCGGGTGCCATCAGCCCCGTCCCGGCCGGCCTGCTCCGCGGCGGACGGCGGCGGCGGCGGCGGCGGCGGGGGGCCGGTGGACATCAGTCGGATCCCTCTGACGGAGCCGGTGCCCGGCCTTCCCACCCCGGTCGGATCGGCGGCCGTATTCGGCACCACCGAGACCCAGGTGACCACGCTCAGCAACGGCCTGCGCGTGGCCTCTGAGCCCAAGTTCGGAGAGCACTGCACCGTTGGAGGTAAGAGGCCGGTTGCTAGTGGTATTTGACAGTGGAGATTTGAATGATAATTGAGTTACCTACCAGTAATGTATTAAAATATCTGGATTCTGGTCAGTAAGGGTCAGTTAGGTAGGACAGGTAGTAAATACCGAAGAACGCTAATGTTGAATGCTCATTGCAGAGTATAATTGGAATTAGGAGAAAGTTGGTTTGGCTGTCAAAAGTCAAACATTTTATGGAAATCGTAAATGTTGAAAATGTGTATTTTTCGAGCTGGTGAAAAGTTTGTTGTTATTGTTGGAAAGTTGTGCTGCTGTACTTGGGAAACACAATTATGTACGACATAGCTGTTGAGAATGGGCGGCGCTTGTGGTCAGTGATATGTATTTGATAATTGTCTATCCGTGTGTGTGTGTGTTGACAGTGGTGGCCGACGCTGGCTCCCGCTATGAGGTGGCCTACCCCAGCGGCATCTCCCACTTCCTGGAGAAACTCGCGTTCGGGGTACGTTAGAGCGCGCCTCGCGCCTCGCGCCACGGAGCTGGCGTTGAGCCGAGCCGGGCCGGGTGGGGCCGGGCTGGCCGGGGCGGAACCCGCCGACCCGTTTGTTTGCGTTCGTGACGAAAGTCTTGCATCAATCCAGACTTGCTTTTCCTGCTTTCGTCGCTAATCCGCTAAGTGTTGCTTGTGTACATTAGTGTTGCTGCTCGTGCTGGGAGTGTAAATTCTTACGCGTATTTCCTGTCGCGATATTACAATAATGGAGCAAAGTCAGGAATTTGTCAACAGTATACCGTTGTATTGCCTGTCCTGCTGATATATCGTTAGACTAATGTGTACAGTAAGTCACTCGGAAAGGATTTCACCGTCATCTACTAGGTTGTTTTGGCCTTACGTCATTTCGTTACAAGTCATTTGACATGTTTTGCTGATTCGGCAGGCGACTAAGAATTTCAAGGACCGGAATGACATAATGTTGACGCTGGAACGTCTCGGCGGCATCTGCGACTGCCAGCAGTCCAGGTAGGAAGTTCTGACTGCCGGAAAGGCTCGTATATATTCATTGTACTCATGGTGCCTTAATGATATCTGACCTTGCCTCGAACTGCTGTGCCAGCTTGTTTCTGACTTGCGGTAGGAAAAGTACATAGCATAAACATAGTAGAACGTTGGTTAATCTCTTGATTGGTAAAAATGAATTGGGTAAACTGTGTGGATTGCACATTTAACGTGTCATTTGTAAGTGCACATACGTGGTGATCAATATTTACTATGTGTGTCGTATACACCATTTAAGCGCGGCGTGTTTGTCGTTGCAGGGACGTCTCGATCCACGCGGCGTCTGCCGAGGCGAAGAATGTGGATGACGTCGTTGGTTTGCTGGCAGACGTCGTCATGCGGCCTCTGTTTACCGAGGACGAGGTCCGTACCTATCATCGGATAACCCTTCTCGGGGGCGCGTTAGGTCATCTGGTCAGGCCTGCCACTTTCCGACGATTTCGGCAACGTTTATTTATGCATACACCGGGTAGATTCCTGATAGTCAGCTCGGGCTTTTCGACTCTCGTTCTGTTTTCTGTCACATGAAGAACAATTTCGTATATTATTGGGCGTGTGTGATAACATTGAGATTAAGCCTACCGATATAGATTCCCAAGGGAATTTGATAATAATGGTCATTTCTTGGTCGAAAGTACGGCTTATGTATGTATGTTTGTTTGCCGCCTCTGGAGATGCTGACTGTGCTGGACGCTGTGCTGGACGCTGTGCCGCACAGATGCAGATGGCGCGGACGATGATTCACTACGAACAGGAGGACATGGAGAGAAGTCCGAATAAAGAGGGGCAACTGATGGAGATGATACACACGGTAAGGGCACTCACGTTCTCCTATTAAGATAGGATTATGTGACCTTCTCGTTAGGGCTGCACTGATTTGATATTGGTCGTGGGACGATGAACATTGCACATGCGTTTAAGTACTACATGACGCGGATTTCGCTATGCTGAAACAGCAAAATGCCGATCTATGAGACATTGTTATATAGGACGACAGGTTTATTTGTATCGGAAACTTCTGGGCAACGTCTCGCCTGTCGGACACTTTCATTCTCTGTATTGTTTTAGATCGCCAGAATTACCTGGTCGGTAGGAATCGTCGCTGCTTATCGTGTTACTTCGGCCACCACCGCCGCTAAACTGCGTGCCTGCCCACCTTTCCTGCGTGCCTGCCCACCTTTCGCGTGTGTACAGGCCGCGTTCCGAGAGAACACGCTGGGCCTTCCGAAGACCTGTCCTGCCAACAACGTGGACAAGGTCAGCCGCAGTCTGATGTACACCTACCTGCGTCATCACCTGGCGCCCAGCCGGCTGGTGGTGGCTGGTGTTGGTGTGGAGCACCAGCGGCTGGTGGACGCCGTGCAGAGGTGGGTCACTGCCCGTCGGCACCAGGCAGGCGGTGAGTAGTGCCAGGGTCAGTTGTGGGAGGAGGGTGGACAGGTAGTACCAGTGGTGGTAGATGATGAACAGGCGATGAGTAGTGCCAGGGCCAGTTGTGGGTGGAGGGTGGACAGGCAGTACCAGTGGTGGGTGGAAGGTGGACAGGCGATGAGTAGTGCCAGGGTCAGTTGTGGGTGGAGGGTGGACAGGCAGTACCAGTGGTGGTAGCCGGTAGATGATGAACAGGCGATGAGTAGTGCCAGGGTCAGTTGTGAGAGGAGGGTGGATAGGCAGTACCAGTGGTGGGTGGAGGGTGGAGAGGCGATGAGTGGTGCCAGGGTCAGTTGTGGGAGGAGGGTGGACAGGCAGTACCAGTGGTGGTAGGTGATGAACAGGCGATGTTTGACTTGTCAGATTTCAGTACTTTCTATGCTGATGAAAATGTAATTTTTCAGACATTCACAAACGCCATTCATAAAAGCAAACGTTAGCGTCGTCATTATCATGCTCATTGTCGGCATCATTCAACTACTATCTGATAGATCGTAACGCAGCCAGTACGGTGCTCATAAGCACGGTGTTCAGCACTGTGCTCATGAGGGATCAGGACTGAGTGCAGCCTGAAGCCATCGTCTCTCCCCGCCCTGCCGCTTCATTCACTGTCCTCCTGCCGGCTCCTACAGGCACTTTGTGGACACCCCGGCGATATGGGAGGAGGAGCCTGACCTGATACTGCCCGGCAAGACGGTCGTGGACACCTCCGTGGCACAATTCACCGGTGGACAGGTGCTGGTGAGTGTCGCCAGGTTAGGCACTCCGCGGCCGATCGGATCTCTATTCCCGGGGTCCGCCTGCTTCGCTCGCCCATCGTCTTTGGATGGTTACGAGCGCTACATTGTGGACACTGGGTTTTTTAATTGTGCGGTAGCTGTGTTCTGTGTCTGTATATGTAACGGCTCCTCTTGTGACTTCTTAAACGCTTAAGTGACCTTTTAAACGATATGCATGTTTTCTGGTACCAGTTTGTTCGGACTGTTTTACTTATCACACACTTATGACCATGTCATTTCTTCTTACTCGTACCTATAGTATATATATATACATATATATATATATATATATATATATATATATATATATATATATATATATATATATATATATATATATATATATATATCTACCCAGCCTGTTTGTTACTCTTCTTTCTCCGGCTTGTCTGTCTCAGATCGAGCAGGACCTGTCGGACGTGTCTCTGGGCCCGTCTCCGATGCCGGAGCTGGCTCACCTGGTGATCGGCCTGGAGTCGTGCTCGCACCACAGTGACGACTTTGTCACCACGTGTGTGCTGAGTACGCTGATGGGCGGCGGAGGCAGCTTCAGCGCCGGCGGGCCCGGAAAGGGCATGTACAGCCGGCTCTACACCAACGTGCTCAACAGGTACGGCGCTCCGGCACGTAAACGCCGGCTGCCAGGTCTCGGCAGATGATCACTTCTGAAGGAACAGCAGTTTGGCTGTGTGTGGCTCACGTGGTTTTTTATTTGGCTGCACGCTGCAGAGAAATAAATGTTTTGGCATTCCCATGAATTAAGTTACTAGATTATTGATCAGCTTGATTTGTTTTCTATACCCAAATGAAAGCCGCTTCTGCGTTTGTCTCCCTTCATATTGGTTATGCCAATTTAACAAATGGGCCTTAACTATCGAATCGATGGGAGCCGACGGTTGGCGTGTGCCGGTGTCGACGCTGCTGACCGCCGGTCTCCGCAGGCATCACTGGATGTACAACGCGACGGCGTTCAACCACGCGTACACCGACAGCGGCCTGTTCTGTATCTACTCCTCGGCGCACCCGAGCCAGCTGCGCCAGCTGTGTGACGTCATTGTGCGCGAGCTGACCGCCATGGCCGGCACCATGGACGTCGTCGAGCTGGAGGTGCGTGTATGTCATGTGGACGCGGGCGGGGGGGGGGACTGTGTTTGGTGGCTAGGCCACGTGCTTTGGTAGTTCACGTCGAGCCTTGCTTGGTAGCAGCTGCAGTGTATTTGATGGTGCGTTCTTCTCGGCATCTCGGCAGACCGGTTATTGAATCATGCCTTGCCTTTGTCAAGTGTCACTGGGATTCAGTGGTACACTCATCGCATTGCACGGCTGTTGTAATCGCCTCCCTCCCCACCCGCACCTGGCTCGTCCTGAAATAGTTTCCCATGCTGACGTCCCCCGTCCTGACGTTTTCAGCGCGCCAAGAAGCAGCTGACGTCGATGCTGCTGATGAACCTGGAGGCGCGGCCGGTCCAGTTCGAGGACATCGGCAGACAAGTGCTGGCTACCGGACACAGGCAACAGCCCAAACACTACATCGACAAAATCAGTGAGTCTCTCAGCGCTCTGTCTCTCCAGAATCGGCCCGGGGTTCCGCCGAGCCGGGTACATCATCTTACACCGTGTCCGCTATCTACTTTCATTCGCAATTCACCATTGTTAGGGTGGATGGCGAACACCCAAAGCTACCTGCACCTACTATGTCAGGATGGCTCGACCAAAAGTTGCTCCCTTTCCAAGAAGTTTTGAAGTCTGTAATGAGCTGTTTTTCCTCTGAGTCCTACTGACTAGGCATTTGTGCGTTGCAGGTCGTATCACGGCTGACGATGTGAGATCCGTGGCGTCCTCGATGCTGCGAGCCAAGCCGGCGGTGGCGGCGCTAGGATCCCTGGCCAAGCTGCCTTCGCTGCAGGACATCGAGGCTTCGCTCCTGAACCCCAGCCGGGCACCGGGTCGGCGGCGCTACTCGCTATTCTAGCTTGCACTCAGTAACAGTGTGAGTGTGGACTGTAGGTGGCGCTGGCGGGCCTCCGCAAACGGTATAGGTGGCGCTGGTGACAAAACTTTGTGCCGCGATGTGAATGGATGTTGGTGTGGATAAACTGCTTGGCGGTCCTGGCATTGATACGGGACAATGGGAGCTATATTGCCGGAGTACATCAGGGCTGAGTGATGTGTAAGATATGACATGACATCAGATAACAGTTGGACAGGTGATGCGGCGGTACGAGGTGACAGGCGGTGTAGATGGCGTGCGATGGTTCTCTGAATAGGTGGCGCTGTCTTGTCAGTTGGCGACACTGCTGGCATTGCACGTGGGGATCCCATCGAAGAGTGCAATGGCTGGTGGCCGAGTTGCCAATGTCAGGTTTGTGTGGCGGGCGTAGAAGATCTATAAACATACTGTATTGCCTGTTTTCTACCATGTGAACAACCTCTTTGCAGCAGGATTCGTGTCCTGATTTGCGACTGTTCTGATGCCCTCTGGTTGCCCTGGTTGCCTCCATACTGGCGAATGTGCCCGTTATCCCGTTGTAACTATGCCGGACCTCCAGTGATTCAGGTCTGATGCGTATGCCATTTACACCTGGATATGTTTTGCATTGAGTAGTGCTGCTGTGATCCATTTCTGAACTGCTGTGTTGGAACTTGTGTCGTCATTGTTCAGAATATACATTTTCGTTCCTGAGTAGACAACCAATCTTTTTTTTGTTTTCCTTGACAGTGTGCGGAGGTTCAGACTTGCAGAGGAAGTCAGTTTGCCCGTCAATGGTTACCGACACTAACATCGCAACAAAGGGCAGTGATGTGCAAACCCGGCGTCTGTCTCTGTTGGTTGGTACATAATGTATTCCTCGCTTACAGAACATCACCGAACCCGTTTTCTCTTATCAGTGCGGTGCACAGCAACAGGAATGTGTCCTCTAAGCATCCTCAATGGATAAGTGGCATGGTATTGCAGGACAGGCTAAACAGTTTAAACAACTGTTTAGCCTGTCATGCAATACCATGCCACTCATGCATTGAGGAGCACTCCTTTTTGAAGACAGGTTTAATAAAAAAAACTGGATTTTCCCAAATTTGCAGCCGAATTGGAGAGCAGTTACGAAATGAACGTCCCAATATCGTACAAATTTTGTCACGTGCGCCTAACCGTTAACCCGCGCCGTGCCGGGGGGGGGGGGGTTGATAAGACGCCCCCTAAGGTTTTTTGAGGATAGCGAAAAAACGGCGGCGCGCAGCGCCACCGTTTTTGGCACGGCTGTTCGGCCATCAATTGCGCACATTATGTAAAAAACATTATCGGGTCATCTCAGGTCAGGTCACGTGACCCCACCTCCAAAAATGTTTCCGGTCGCACCACAGCTACAGTTTTTCGTCGAACGATTTCGTACGTACAGGATTTCATAAAAGCAATAGTACCTACAATACGTTTATCTCGTTTTTTTATATCGGTGACCTAAGGTCGGGTCAATTTCGTGACCCCATTAAAAGTCAATGGGGAAATAATCAAATGTTTTCTATTCTGAGGATACGAATTATATCAGCCCAATTCCTTCTGGATAATGTTATAATAGGCCATTCTTGAAGTTCCATGTACATTTTTTGTTCAGTGACCCCTACAGGTCAGATGAGGTCACCCGAGGTCACCAACACTTTTTTGCCAATAATTATCGACATAATCAAGATAGAGAAGTGAAACTGGCACCAATGTGTTTGTCTCGTCGAGGCACGTCTCCCAATGTGCAACATGACCTAATTGGGGCACTACTTGACCTTGACCCGAGGTCAAATTTTTAGGTTGACCTAACATGGTCATCGTGCATATGATACGAAGTGCCTTGGCGAGACAAACACGATGGCGTCAAAATTATTTCCCTATCTTTGTTAGGTAAAGAGATATTTGTGAAAACTGTTTTGCAAAAAAATAGCCTTTTTGACATTTGATGAGCTCTGGAGCCTAAACTATACACCTGAGCTCAAATCTGAGGACTCCTTGTGCTTGCGACGTTTAAAGACTGTATTGATATCAAAAAACAGTAGAGTGGCTCGGGCCTCACGCTGCACATACCGCCGTCCGCCCCGCTCAGCTTCCGACTGCCGGCCGCCGGCTCCCGTATTGAGAAAACAGACACTGCTGCTGTAGCGCACGTGCGCTGCACGCCGGAGGCACCTGCGGTCCGCTGAACCACACCTCCCCTTGATCATGAGGATCACTCGCACCCTACACAACAATCTCGCCGCGGAGGCCGGCGGCGGCGCTGACTCCGACGAGGAGCCACGGCGGGGGAATCTGACACCGTGCTGTCGCACTGTGGCGCATCACACAAGTCCGACTGATCAGCAGTCGGATGGGGCACAGGAACAGACTCCATCACGTACAGCGGGTCATCACTGTCATCGTCAGGTGCAGGACTCTGAGGTGGCTGCTCACTGTTCCTGCGTCGCAGGTCCCTAACGTGGCGCGGCATGCCGTCCACTTCCACGACCTGCGGGGAGACCACGGCCGTGACGGTACCCCGCCCAGACGGCTCCGTACACCGCGTCCCGCGGCGCCTCACCCACACCGCGTCACCGACTGCGTGCACGCCCAGCTCCGCCGCAGTGAGCTCCATCGCCCCGGCCTCGGCGCACTCCACCGTCCCAGATGGAGCGGCTGCCAGCCGCACACAGTCACGTGGCTCATAGCGATGCACTCCGCAGAACGGTGCGCTGCCGGCCCCTTCGCCATCGCGCGGCGTCACATTATATAAGTGCACTGCCTCGGCGATGGCACACCGTTTCCGAGCGGCGATAACTTTCACCGTTCGGTGACTCCGCTCGATCACTCCGTTTCCGCTCGGCGCATGCGCCGCCCGGAACCTCACCGTCACCCCCCAGCGAGCGGTGAGGACGGCGAACGGTCGGCCGCGGAAGACCGGATCGTTGTCACATAGGAGCTCCACCGGGGCCCCCCGCTCATAAAATATTTCCTCAAGCCGCTGGACGATGCTCGAGCTATCCTGTCGACGCAGTGACCGCCACACAGCGAACCGCGACGGTCCACAGTCAATCACGCTGAGGTACGACTGACCCTCGTGGTGTGTAACGTCAATGGCTAGTCTCCACCATGTTTGTGGCACCGCTAGTGACCCGTGCCGCCACTTGACTGGGGCCGGGTCGATCGCTCGGCACACATCGCAATTCGCCACCACAGCGCGCACTTGCGCTCGGGTCACATGACCGATACACCGGCGAGCAAAGTACAGCGTCCTTCGAACACCCGGGTGACCGGCTCGCTTGTGTACTTCGGCAATGCTCTCCGCACCGACGGCGGCTGCACTCACAGCTGGCGGCTCACAGACGGCGGCCGCACTCACAGTTGGCGGCACACCGATGGCGGCTGCACTCACAGCTGGCAGCTCACAGGCGGCGGCCGCACTCACAGTTGGCGGCACACCGATGGCGGCTGCACTCACAGCTGGCAGCTCACAGGCGGCGGCTGCACTCACAGCTGGCGGCTCACAGACGGCGGCCGCACTCACAGTTGGCGGCACACCGAGGGCGGCTACACTCACAGCTGGCAGCTCACAGGCGGCGGCCGCGCTCACAGCCGGCGGCTTATCGCGAAGCCACTCCTTGGGCACGCGCGTCAGCGCGTCGGAGCGGTTCTCCGCCGATCGCACGAGCGCCACAGACAAGTTGAGCTGCAGCTCGCTGACCAGCTGACGGATGATCTCGACGCGACGCCGGATTAACAGCTCGCCGTGCGCCTTGGTACGGAGGCGCGCGCGACCACTGATCGCGTCATCAATCCAGCGGGACACCGTCACCGAGTCCGTGCGGAGGTCAATTGTCCGCGCACCCCAGGCGACGGCCAGGCTTACACCTCGGATGGCCGCATCCAGCTCGGCCATGTTGATATGCATGGCCTCATCGCGCCTGAGCCAGCACGCATCCTCGATGACGTCACCGCCTGACGTCTCCAGGACAACCCCCGTGGCCAGCGAGCTCGCGTCAGTCCAGACGACTACACCATCGCCCTCCACGCACCATACGCCTCGAGCTGGATCGTCACTGACTAGGCGACTCGCAACGCTGTCCATCTGCGCACGCAGCGCCGCCTCCTCGGTGACGTCATCCCAACCCTGCGTCAGCTCGTTCACGCGCCGCTTGATCCATGCCACCGCGGGCCGGAGCCATCCGCACACGGGCAAATGGGCCACCAGTCGCCCACACCACGCGAACACGGTTCGGCGAGTCACACGCGCTGGCGGCGCGTCCACAGCGTTGTCCCGCACCCACCGCAACTCTCCGTCATCTGCCTGGACTCGCAGGCCCAGGAGCCGGGCTCCGCTGGCCGCTCGCTCCGGCGGCTTGCACGCCAGACCGTACTTGGCGAAGTGTTGCACTACACTCTCGGCACTGGCGACATCCTCGTTGACAAGCAAGTCGTCCACATACGCCAGCACCGCCCGCTCTATCGCTGGGTCCTGTGACAACACAGCACGGACGACCGCCTTCATAACCAGCGGAGCCACGTTCAGCCCGAATCCCAGCCTGGTCAGACAGTAACGCTGACCGCGCACCACCACTGTCTGAAAAGGCCACAGCTGCTGCTCCACACGTAGCTGAAGGTAGGCCTTCTTCAGATCTACGACGGCGACGCGCGATCCGTGCTTCCGCCACTTGCGCAACTGGTCTGCGCACACGTCGGAGTCCGCGGTGTGAGCAGTGACGTGGCTGTTGAGCTCACGATAGTCGAGCACTGGTCTCACTTTGGCCTTGTTTCTCTGCTGCACCGCCATCAACGGCACCAGTCCGCGTGGCGGCCCGTGCTGCGCCTCGTCGTAGGGCACCAGCCAACCGCTGGCGATCCACTCGTCCAGCTCCTCGTCAAACTCTTGACGCGCGGCTGGCGGCACGGCGTACTGCTCGACCCTGTTGCCGAGACACTCGGGCCCCCCACCGTCCGCCCACTTCCACGCCACTGTCCATGCTCGTTCCGCCGCGTCAAACCGCGCTCTAAAGTCAGCCGCATCCACCTCGAGCGGCGGGCACACCGCAGCACCACAGAAGCGTACATCAGTCGGTGACTGCACGCTGACGCCTCCCAGGGTGGAGATGCCGGAAATGCCGAGTACCATCTCGACCCCCATCGGCCGCTCATCCACCACCAGCACATCAAGTGTGGCCCGCCGGCCGGCCGGCGTCTCCACACTGACGCTACCGACACCGCTGCACCGGAACGGTTCTCCACTGATCGTGGTCACCACGATCTGCCGCTGGCGCCAGCGCTCACAACATGGCGCGTACACAATCGTGTCCGTGCAGCCGGTGTCCACTAGCGCGCGACACTGCCGACCGTCCACTCGCAGTTCGACCACGGGCAGGGCGCCGCTCAGTGCTGCACCGGAGACGACGCCGGCGCTGGCACGCCATCTCCTGCACCGTTTCCCGACTGCTGGGGACAGGAGACGGAGATGTGGCCCAGCTCTCCACAGTTCCAGCAGCGTCGTGGCCACCGTGATCCCCGTGTCGGCTGGTCTCGTGACGGATGACTCGGTGGCGGCTGGCCGCGATGCGCCCCGTCACGCGGTGGCGCCTGGGCTCGCCTCCCCGCGGCCACTGCCGTAACACGCTCGTCACTGAGCACGGCGCGGGCGCGTGACAGGACGCTGGCCAAGTCCAGTCTCTCGGCTCTGGACCCAGCACGGATGGTCTGTCGCACCGACTCCGGCAGCCCAGCGATGAACGCGCAGACGAGCGCTCGCTCCGGGATACCGCCAAATAGCACTGCGAGACGCCGAAGGTCGGCCAAGAATACATCGGCGGACTCGCCCACCCTGAGGTGGCGGCTAGTGAAGGCCTCGTACGCCGCGTGCTGGTCTAGGGCGAACGCGTCGTACAGCGCGTCGCGCGTGGCCTCCAGAGAGCTGCGACTGGCGACCGGCATCTGCGACCACACTGCAAATGCGCCGCCAGTAAGGCGCAGCGGAAGCACCGTCTCTGCGGCGACACCACGGAGCGCACACAGCATCTTGGCCCGCTCAAACCACTCAACGACGTCTGCCGACCCGTCGTATTCGGCAATCAGCCGAGCGTCAAAAGCGGGACGCTGTGCGGCGGCCATTACCACTCCAGGACTGGCGATCGCCTCCATTGCTCCAGGGCTGGCGGCGGCCTCCACTGCTCCAGGGCTCACGACAGCCTCCACTGCTCCAGGGCTCACGACAGCCTCCACTGCTCCAGGGCTCACGACAGCCTCCACTGCTCCAGGGCTCACGACAGCCTCCACTGCTCCAGGGCTCGCAACGGTCTCCATTAAGGCCGAAATAGCTTGTGCTTGCGACGTTTAAAGACTGTATTGATATCAAAAAACAGTAGAGTGGCTCGGGCCTCACGCTGCACATACCGCCGTCCGCCCCGCTCAGCTTCCGACTGCCGGCCGCCGGCTCCCGTATTGAGAAAACAGACACTGCTGCTGTAGCGCACGTGCGCTGCACGCCGGAGGCACCTGCGGTCCGCTGAACCACACTCCTTGTCGAGTTTTTTTTCTTCAATTTTTCAAGAGCTTTTCATTGTATATTTTGTTTTGTTCCTACCTATCATAGTTCCTATGCTATCTGGGAATATCTGGAGCGAAGTCCTGAAACTTGAAAATCTGACCCTTGCTGACCTCTGGTGACATCAATATTGACCTGAGCAAAAACATTGCTTGAAATAGTTTCAAAATACATTTTGACGTGCTTTGGAACGGTGTTTTTTATTTTTGTCTACGTCCCATAGGAGCCAAGTTAGAGGGGGGTCGAAACGCCCCCCCCCCCGGCACGGCGAAGGTGGCGCCGAGCACCGGCACGGCGCGGGTTAATCACTTACTGGGCAGTTACAATGCGAGTTACTGAAGGGGCTATTGTTACCCCGTTTCTACGGGTCTATTGGGCCGACTTACGATTCTAGACGGTATTCGATAGCAGTGATAGGCGAATTGAATACCGTCTAAAACAGGGGCGTAGCTTCTCCAGACAAGGTGGAGGGGGGGGGGGGGCTGAGCTGGGAAAAATCGCTTAAAGTACCATCAAAATCCACCAAAAAAAAAACAGATTTCTCCCCGGATCTGACCCACTTTCTCGTCCAAGCCAAAGGGGGGGGGGGGGGGGGTGGTCGCTCTGAAACCAAATAGCAACAGTGTACAGGGGTGTAGTTTCCTATTCAGTTGGGAGGGCTTCAGCCCCCCCCCCTCCACCTTGAGCTTGAGGGAGGGCTTCAGCCCCCCCCCCTCCACCTGAAGCCCTCCCAACTGAATAGGAAACTACACCCCTGTAGCCCTCCCAACTGAAGCTGAAGCCCTCCCAACTGAATAGGAAACTACACCCCTGTACACTGTTGCTATTTGGTTTCAGAGCGACCACCCCCCCCCCCCCTTTGGCTGGATCAAATTTTGAGTTACAATGTACTTTTTTATCACAAAGAAATGTCCATGGGCTGCTTCCCGGACCAAAGCCCGTAAACATAAGGTTCGTAACGGAAAAAGTTCGTAAGCGAAGGTTCGTATCGGATAAGGTTCGTGTGGGATAAAGTTCGTAACGGCTAAAATTCGTAATGGAAAAGGTTCGTATCGGATAAAGTTCGTATCCAAAAAGTTCGTAACGGATAAAGTTCGTATGCAAAAGGTTCGTATGCTGAAGTTCGTAAAGGAAAAGTTCGTAATGAAAAAAGTTTGTAAGCAAAGGTTCGTATGCAAAGGTTCGTATCGGATAAGGTTCGCATGGGATGAAGTTCGTAACGGCTAAAGTTCGTAATGGAAAAGGTTCGTATCGGATAAAGTTCGTATTAAAAAAGTTCGTAACGGATATAGTTCGTATGCAAAAGGTTCGTATGCTGAAGTTCGTAAAGAAAACATTTCGTAAGCAAAGGTTCGTATCAGATATATAGGTTCCGAACCTTTGCTTACGAACTTTTTCCGTTACGAACCTTATGTTTACGAACTTGTGTCCGGTTACCATTACCCTTCCGAACGGAGAGAAATAGAGAGACACCGTAAACAGTAACGACTTTTTTTATACGAACTGTATCCGATACGAACCTATCGTCCATATGACAGGCAACACGTCTCTCCATCTCTCTCCGTTCAGAAGGGTAACGGTAACCGGACAAAAGTTCGTAAACTTCGAAGACAGAAATAGTGTTGTTTAGCACTCCCGCAATCCTCAGAAGGCTTCCTGACTTGTGTGTGTTCTTCGGCGATGTTCAGGTCAAACCAGTCTCGGATATGAGAGTACTTGGCGTTCAGCTAGATGGGACGTTGCACATGCAGAAACATACAAGTAGAGTGGTGCAACGCTGCTACAGTACGCTTATCACCATCTCAAAGATCCGTGCTATGCTGCCAAAGAGAACCGTCATACGTCTGATAGAGTCTCTGGTCTTCCCTCAGATAGCATATTGTCTCCAGCCTGGGTGCCGCCCACACAAAATCAGCGAAGCCGTATTCAAAAGGTTATCAATTTTGCCGTGAGAATAGTCTTCAGAAAGAAAAAGTCGGACCGTATAAGTGAACATCGCAAAAAATTGGGATGAATGGATTTCGAGACGCTGACAAAATACAGAGACAGCATGTGCATGTATCAGCTCCTGAACCATCCTGATGCACCGGAGGGTCCAAATAGGCACATACAGTTCAGGTCTGACATCAGCACTCGCAGCACACGAGCAACATCACACGGCAGACTACAAACTACCCGGTGCAGACTGAGCGTGACGAAAGCGATGTTTCCAACGAGGGCAGTGGACACATGGGAGGCGCTCCCCATGACTGTGAAAAGGTGTGTCACCAAAGCTTCGTTCAGAAAGCATATTCAATCAGTGTATAGTTAGGTGAGATAGGAACTGGGCTTGATGTAAACAATGATCGTGGCGTACTGTTGGTATTATGATTCATTTACATGTTTTTTACCACAAGGGTTTGTCGCTGTATGTCTATCTGTTTATTTCTGTATTTTAGAGTTTAACTTTTAGGTATTCAATATGATTTTATCGTGTGCATCGTGTATATGTTTGTACCTGACGCAACAGCTTAAAAGCCAACGCTGTTGGATGCTGTTGAGATTCGCGAAATAAATAAATAATAAACATAAGGCTCGTAACGGAAAAAGTTCGTAAGCTAAGGCTCGGAACCTTATCCGATACGAACCTTTGCATACGAACCTTTGCTTACGATTTTTTTCCATTACAAAGTTTTTCCTTTACGAACTTCAGCATACGAACCTTTTGCATACGAACTTTATCCGTTACGAACTTTTTGAATACGAACTTCATCCGATACGAACCTTTTCCATTACGAACTTTAGCCGTTACGAACTTTATCCCATATGAACCTTATCCGATACGAACCTTTGCATACGAACCTTTGCTTACAAACTTGTTCCATTACGAACCTTATGTTTACGAACCTTTGTCCGGTTACCAGCTCGGCCGCTGCACCCGCCACCATAGGCGGCGAAACGGAGGGGGGGGGGGGGCAAGGGCGTATCCAGGGGGTGGGGGCAAACTATGTTTTGCCCCCCCCCCCCGCAAGACGTGAAGTCTAATACATGCTATATTTGCGTTTTTAGAACGGTACTGGGCATCCCAAAATTGCAGCAGTCAAAATCCATGGATTTGGACTGTTCATGGATTTTGACTTTGACTAGCTGCAGCTATCCACAGTCAAAACTGTAAAATTTCGCACCGCTTCGCGGCATGACACAAGTTTCGCAATTACATATACAAATTTGGAAAATGAGGAAATTAATTCCATTAAGTGTCTTGCAGAGGCTCTCCTTGGCGGTAATTACTGGCCCCAGGGCAAACTCTCTTCACAAAATATTAACTTTAAAGCGTGCTACTTGTTTAGCTATAGTCTGCCGAGTTCCGAAAAAGGCGACGCGAACGCAAAGACGCGGACATCGGCACCCGAAAGCTGCTCCAGCGGTGCCCAACTTGCTGGCCCGAAGAGCTAATAGTGGGGACCAGGCCAGGACTATCTCCCCAAGCCAATCTCCCCCAGGCTCCTCCAGATCCACAGGGACCATTTATGCGCGGAAAAGTCGTTCCGCCTCTTGCTGCTTTCAAACCATTGCACTGTTACCAGTTTTTTTTTGTCACAGTTCGTTACATATGCAATACAGTTATTATTATCATATGTACTATTGAGCGCTGACTACCACCGGTCATCGTGATTTACTATCCGATGCGAATGTATATGAAAAACTACATTCATTTAAACATTTTTCATCATACCGAGATGTGCAACCAGGAAAAGAGGTATTGTCTTCACTCACGGTCTGGTTCCAATTTTGTTTTTCCAGGACTCATTTTTTTTTGTACGCTGCTTCGCGGCGTCACATCGGTAGTCATCGTCACAACGAAACCATTAGTCATCGTCTTCGGTTCATTGCAACGCTGATTTGAATGAATAGCATTTTTAGCTTCTTAGCCTCTACAAGGCTACTTAAAAAAGTCTGTATTTCTGGGTTTTATCAGGCAAACCCGTAAAAATTTCGTGCGGCTTCGCGGCGCTAACTAACAAGTACCTACCTACTATAACATGCAAATCCACATTAAAAATGCTGCAAAGGCTTAAATACACACATAACAAATTGGGGCACATTTTTTTCGTAATTTCAGCCGATCCCCCCCCCCCCCCCCCACTCAAAAATTGTCGGCGACGCCCCTGGCCCCTGGGTACAGCTGACAATTGACATAGTTTTTATCAGTGTAAGGCAATGTCGGAACAATGCAAACTGCAAGCTGACATATTTCCTTTTTCGATATCCCAAAAGCAAGGGTGGTAAAAGTGCTTTGAGTGGCCCCGACCAAAAGTGGCATATACAAAAATTACCCCCGCTCAGCTGGGGTCATTTTTTTTTACTTCACATTAATACCCTAACGCCTGGCTCACATCATCCCTATATTATAACCCGCGCCGTGCCGGGGGCGGGGGGGGGGCGTCACAAACAAATCAATAAAACACAATTTAAAAATGCAAGTGACAGGAAAAGGCCAAAAAGGCAAAATTTGCCGAAAAAGGCCAAACCTAAAATTTTCAGGCCAACTGTCTGAAAAAAGGCAAAATTCGAAGTATTTGGCAAAAAAAAGCAATCTGGCAACCCTGCACACGACTCCCCTCGTCTCTCGCCAGAGAGGCGTCCCACTCCACCCAGTGACCCCAAACCTTTCCACCCTTTCCGAACAATAGCTCGGGCCCGGCCCCCCTCCGCCACACCGGCCCCTCCGCCCTGTGTCCTATCCAAACACCCCGGGTGGCGGGCCAGTTCCTGACGCACACTGGCAGGACGGACGGAGATGCCGCGACGGTCACCGGGTACACCTGTGCACACAGGTCACAACAACACAACAAGGTCAAACAGTGCTTGCAATGTCAAATCTTGGGTACCGCATAACTTTTTCCTTAAAGTATACTTACCGAAGTCGTTTCAATGGCTGAATATTACCACCAGCCTATAGACTATGCGCAACGCAAGGTTTGACCCCTCCAGGTCACTGTTTGACCTCAGGTCACCTGGAAAGGCGTTAATATCGATTTAACGAGCCGTCCAAATACGTATTCGTTGTTTACCGACCGATTGTGTTCAAACTTACCTTCGGTGGGTTAAATGGTAGGCGATGGTGGAAGAATGGTTTCTCTGAGTGATTTTTGGAAGAAGAAAAAAACATTATGCGATACCCGTCATTCTCCCATAGGCCATACTGGTAACTTATGTTGTGACCTGAGGTCAACCGGTCACCAGGGACGGACAGATCACTCGTTGTCTATAGGCTGGTGTGAATATTTGGCCGTTGAAGCGACTTCGATAAGTACTTTAGGGGAAAAAGTTATGCGGTACCCGAGATTTGACCTCGCGGGCACTCTTTGACCTCCCGAGGTCAAACGACTTACCTCAGCAAGAAATGATTTAAGGGTTTGAATACCCTCATAAACTAGAGGCCGGCAATGCGATCGGGGCATTGCCAAGAGGGTCAAAATCGTAATTTGGTTTTATCCCCCTGGAGGGTTTATTTTGCCCCCTCAGGATCGGCAGCCATTAATGGATTTTTGGCCGCGGTATCGCGCACGTGACCTGCGAGTATCAAGTCTGTGTCACCAACCGTGTGACCTGAGGAGGCGAAAAAGAAAAAAAATGTTGGCGCCCACTTTTTGGCACTTAGCACGTGCCACGTGCCATCGATTGACCAGAAATGATACCATCATCTGTCCGACGTTTTCCCGCATCGAACGGAGCCACCCGCGTCGAAATCGGCCCAGCCGTTTGGGCTCCACGTGCTAATATGCTCCGTTGGACAACACACACACACACACACACACACACACACACACACACACACACACACACACACACACACACACACACACACACACACACACACACACACACACACACACACACACACACACACACACACACACACACACACACACACACACACACACACACACACACACACACACACACACACACACCCTGAGAGGCCTTCTAAGGCCGACAGAAGGCCCTCAGTCGGCCTGAGGAGTCCCTCGGTAGGCCTGATGGGCCCTCAGAAGGCTTGAGACTTCAACATGGGCCTGTCCGACTTTTTTGCAACCATTTAGGGGCCATGCAAAATATAGTGGCCTAAATCCGAGGAGATACCATTTCGCGGGGAAAAATGGGGGGGGGGGGACTTTGGCCGTGGGAGGAGGCCCATTGGCCGAGGGGGCCCCTGGTTTTTTGTTTTGCCCCCCATCCGAAAATACGATCCGCCGCCACTACACACAGTAACGACGGACTTAAGGCATATATACGCAGGGTGCTTGTAACGTAAACAACCGTTGTGAGGACTCGGAAACAAGTTTCGTGCTCCGATCGGGGCACAACACAGCGTCTTCTAAAAGGGGCGCACTAGTCCTGTGTCGAAATTACTTAGCGTAGCGAGGTAATTATTTCACCACAACCGGTTTTTCGATCTGCTCTACAAATATGCTATCTCAGTTCAAAACTCCATGTTAAAGGTGAACCCTTTAACTAAACAAAACAAAGTTTTCGCCAGCCAAAAAGCTTCGTCAATATTACGTTCCCACGTAACCAGCTCGAGTGACGAAACGGCTATGTTTTGACTTGCGAGATAATAAATACCCAATTTAAGAAGATTATAAAACTGTCACAACGTTTCGAACATCACAAAAATTAACGACTTGCTGTTAACAAATGTATCATTATATTTTCTACTAAAAACAAACGAAGCCATTATGGGATTGCGAGATCTCAACAGGTTCCCCGTAATTGCAAAAGAAGTGTTCCAGTGACATTGTGTACGAGTGTCGTAGCAATTAGCGGTTCAGACTTTATGCTGGGCGAGGTGAGCTGTGCGTGTTGGGAGAGTAAGTTGTTCATGATGTTATCATAATCAAACCAGATGTTCTTTCGCACTCTGTCATCGGCCTTTCTATTTCGTATCCCGGTGCCTCAAACGTGAAGCCAATTGTCAACCCTAGTCCCTAACTTGTTGATGTTATGTCGAACAAGAGGTATCATGTCCGCTTCGGCTTAGATCTCAGAAGATCCAAACGTTTGTAATGTTTACGGGTGACAGCTTCGGATTAGAGTTTTGCCATCTGATAACTAAACACTGCCGTTTTTTAATTACTGTGGATGTCTCATTTAGGCGACGTTGTGGACTAGACCTGGCTGGTAATTGGATATGGCAGGCTTCAAGCTCGGCGTAAGAACAAGATCGCCGTCGATATTTGGGGTGAAGTGGTCGCCATCATCACGCTCCGCTCCACAATCATAGTATCGTGTGTGTCGTATCACCGTTCGTCACTCAGAACTAGCGCCGCAGTAAATACGACCTGCTATAAAGTCGACAGGTCTAAGAACCATATGCAAAATACGGTTATTTAAACAACGACGCAGACTGAAAAGGAATGCATTCGAAGGAAATAATGTTAAAACTAGCATGGTATGCATATTCATAATGTAGTATGACTAATATCTCACCTTCTGTTTCGTAGCACCATTATTTCCAGTTTCGCCGAATCCTATCGATTTTGTTGCGCATGTCGTGGCCGGTCCCTGGTCATTTTACAGACGGTGTCGTGTGCTCGCCAATACGGCTGCATGCACAGCTGTCAGCTGAAGTGTCGGCGTCTGCACAGCTGTCAGCTGAAGAGGCGTGCACCGGTGCGGTTATGCAATGTAGGAAGCCATCCATTTGATAATGCGTCATTACCTCCACTGACTGCCATTTGCCGCCCAGTAACATTATATGCAGCTGTTTACTGGTTACTCTCTGCGCATTATATTGCACTCCTTATATGCAGCTGTTTACTGGTTACTTGACAGCCAAACGACAGCTCGGAGTTCGGTGACTGCTCGGTTCTTATTGAGCCGACTATTATATAACCAAGCTGAGACTTGAGTGTCGAATGGCGAGCGATTTTCAAGCAAAGTCGCCAGCAGCATCTCTATCGCCAAAGGTCAAAAGAGTAGGAACGCTTATCGCGAAACAAAATTTAAATAGGAAGGGACTAGTGCTAACCCGTCCGCTCCGCTGGACGATTACTGGTGTCAAGTGGTGGTGCAAGCCAGTGATAGGCAGTTAGGGATTGATAACCCGTACTACCCGTGACACCTGTCGTACCTATAATACGTTTGTGTACCCGTCACACACTCGAAGTACCCGTCAAAAACCTACGGTGCCCGACATACAGCCGTAGTACCCGTTGTGTCCCTGTGGAATACGTGATAACCCCGTTATAGCCGGCACTCACCCATTATACCCGTGGAACACCTATGGCACCCGTTATACATTAAACCCGTGAAAACTCCACTCGGCTTAACGTGTATGTTCATTGATATATGCCGTACCGTATGTCGATGACCTTCGTTTCGCATGGTGATTCCGTGGTTGCTTCTCATTGGTTGTGACACTGTAGTATCCGTGGTCGGATCTGATTGACTTTCGACTGGAGTGAAGCGATGTAAAACTCGTATCCGTAAACTGTTTTTTACGGCAAAATATTTCTAACACCTTCTATGTTGGTTACAGCACAAACCTTCGCTCAAAACTGTACAACCTAAAACTGTCTGTAACTATCGTATCAAATGCGTCGGAAATGTACGAATTATACACCACTCGGTAGTATCCTTTCTGTTTTATACACCACTCGGTAGTATTGTATTGTATTGTATTGTATTGACGTCACGCAACCAATCCACGCGAAGCGGGGCTATTCTAGGTCGCAGGTTATAAGACGTAAAACATTGGAATCGGGTCAGCAGACATACTAGCACACGCGCACGCACACACATACAGTCACGCACCGAGTAAAACAACTAACAATCGCCTACATGTTTAAATCACCCCCGTGTCTGCATTATGTGCTTATGCAGCTCGGTCTTAAACTGGGGTAGGCTGAGGTCACGAGTAGTAGCGGGCAGGCTGTTGAAAGCCGTCACTATCGAATACAAGAAGCGCCGCCTCCCCGCCTCTGTGCGGATCGCTGGCGTCTGCAGTTGGTCACACTGCCTGGTTTCGCGGTGGTGGACATCACGTCTGGATACAAGATGACTATGAAGCGACTCGGGCTGAGATGTCACTAAAATGCGTTTCAACAGGGTCATAGAATGGTAAGGATACATGTTGCCCGCCGTCAGCCACTCGAGTTGTCTTAAAACGTCACTGATGTGATCAAACTTCCTACGGCCAGAGATCACACGTGCCCCGAAGTTGAGCAGCTTCTGCAGGCGCGCCGTCTGACCGGCGTTACATGTACCGTACACACAAATGCAGTAACGAACTAGCGAGGTGACAAGACCCTGGACTAGTGTGGCGAGGGTTGCCTGAGGTAGACTGTGCCTACAGTGGCTGAGGCCGATCAGCAGGCCAGTACACCGCTTCACAACGTCATCCACATGGGTCGAGAACGTCATGGCCTGGTCAAAAACTACACCCAGGTTCCGGACAGTGGGGGAACCGGCAACCGTGGCACCCATGAATTTGACGCTGATGGGAGGGAGCCGCTGCAGTTTTTGACGTGAGCCGAGAACAATGAGCTGCGTTTTTTTTAGCGTTAAGTTTCATGCCGTTTTTGCCGAACCAATGAGCCAGAAGGGTGAGGTTGTGTTTCATGAGCCGGGTAAGGGTGCCAAGGTCGCCAGTCCCACCAGAGACCATCACCTGGGTGTCATCGGCATACTGCACTATCTCAGCGCCGTCTGTAAACATTGGTAGGTCGTTGGCATAAATAGAGAATAGCAGAGGGCCTAGCGCTGACCCTTGGTAGGTGCCGATAGGGTTCAGGAGTGAATCAGACGTGGTAATACTGCCGGTGGTGTCTCTGACCAGAACTTTTGATAGTGGTTCATGAGGTAGCTCTTAAACCACCGAGTATCAACACCGTATAGTGCCAGCTTACGGAGAAGGGAGTCATGAGGGATGACGTCAAAACACTTGGAACAATCTAAAAGGCATAACAGAGTGACGTCACTGCGGTCCATGGCCGAAAATACTTGGTCCGTGACAGTTAAAAGCGCGGTGTCGGTGGAGTGGCCGGATCTAAACCCATGTTGATTGGATGAGAAGAGATGATGGGTGGTGAAGTAGTGGAACAGCTGCTCGTACACGACGCGCTCCGTGATTTTGGCGATGGTTGGGAGGATGGAGATAGGCCGGTAATTGGAGACTTCGGTGGATTTCGGCGACTTTTGGATTGGGTGGACAATGGTCAGCTTCCAGGAGTCCGGGACGTGGTGGGACATGAGGCTGCTATTCACAATATGGGTGATGACGTGACACAGTGACGGAAGGCAGATCTTGATGAAGCGGATGCACAGTCCGTCCGTACCGCACGATGTCGAGTTCCGCATACGCGCCACCACTCGGCACAGGTCGTCCGGCGAGACAGGCGCCACCTGGAACCGGCCGGTGGCCACCCGAGGTAGGCGGACCGGCAGCTCGGGTCCAGACGAGTCCACCTGGCGTGCGGTGCTGCTCCCCACCTGGACGAAGTAGCGGTTGGGGGTATCGGCGTCAGCGCTGGGAGGATTGCCGGCGGCTCGCTTAGAGCCGACAATGGGCTGGACAGCGCGCCACATCCCGCTCGGGGCCGCCTCGCGCAGCCGCCGGTCAATCTCATCCCGCGTGTCGCGCCGGATCGCGGAGCGGACCTGGCGGTTCAGGCTCTTGTAGGTCTCGCGGTCGCCGTCTCGGAGTGCCGCGCGTCGCCGCGCCATGAGGTCCCTGATGGCGCTGGTGACGAACGGCGCCGTTGGGTTGCGCACAACGCGCCGCTTGAGTGGGGCCAGAGAGTCTAAAATAGGCCGAGTCGCCTCTAGAAAACACGCCCACTGAGCGTCCGCTCGGTCGCTGTCAAACACCGGACTCCAGTCCGCGTCCGCTAACAGTCGATTGGCCTCGGCGGCGTCCAGCCGAGACCAGCACCGCGCCGACACAACACTAGCCTTAGGCCTGTAGGCGGGTACGGTCAGCATAGCGCGCGTCCAGTTGTGCGGACTGTAGTCACAGTGCAATACACCGGAGCGTGTCACACCGTGGGTAGTGCAGATGATGTCGATAGTGGATCCAGATGATGAAAAGGTTGGGCCCGTGACGTGTTGTTGCAGCGCGTACGCGCCGAGCAGCTGGTGGAGTCGGCTGGCCGCGGTGCTGTCCTTGCTCACGTTGATGTTGATGTCGCCGGCGATGACAATGGGCCCGCTGTGACGGTTGAGCGCGTACTGGAGCTGCTCCTCTAGCTCTTCCAGGTCGGCCGACACACGGGCCTGGGTCTGTGCCGGCGGACGGTACAGCGCGCATATCATTACACGCTGTGAGCCGGACCGTACCTGCAGCCACAGGGACTCGATCTTTGCCCCGTCCACAGGCTGGCCGGGACGCTCCACTGTAGTCACCTCCAATGACTCCTTGACTGCAATAGCCACGCCGCCGTAGCCTCTGCGGTCGGGACGGTCTCGCCAGATCAGCTGGTAGTCCGGTATTGGTACCAGTCGGTTTTGGGTGGAGGGCTTCATCCACGTCTCGTTTAGGACGATGATGTCGTAGTCGTGGTCGGCGATGTCCTGCCTAAGCTCAGGCAGTTTTGGCTTCAAACTCTGGATGTTGAGCTGGCCCAGGTAGAGTTGGCCGGGCCGCGGGTCGGTCCGCCAGATGCGTCCGCCCCTGGAGCCCCGCCGCCCGCTCCGCGTCCCCCGCCGAGCGCGCCTGGGCGCGCCCCTGCCAGCCGTGGTACATGTAGTACCCAGGGGCGTAGCCAGGATTTCGGCCAGGGGGGGGGGGGGGGGGGGGGGGGGCAAACGGGATCAGAGGGGCCCTCGTAGCCAATTGGGGGCCCACACACTGGCGGATCTAGGGTTAGAGTTTGGGGGTAAACATTTATATCCCATCAAACCCATCAAACCGCCTGAAATCCGCACAAAATGTACACATTTCCTGATAAGAAAATCTAAGCAACTTTATCTAAGGAAGTTTGTTTTAAATCAGCTATCAATGCATAAGCAAGCGAAATCCGATGAGTTTTCAGAAATGTGTGAGACTTTTTGGGACTCCCCCCTAAAAAAAACTTGGCAGATCCAGGGGAAAAGGAGCCATAGCAGCCGTCAAACCGCCTGCAATCAGCACAAAATGTACACATTTCCTGATAAGAAAATCTAAGCAACTTTATCTAAGGAAAGTTTGTTTTAAATCAGCTATCAATGCATAAGCAAGCAAAATCTGATGAGTTTTCAGAAATGTGAGACTTTGGGATTCCCCCTAAAAAAACTTCCGTGCCCCCCCCCCCCCCCACCACCACCACCCATCCCAAACGTCTTCTTCCAAACGTCCAGACCCCAATACATTTTGTTCTAACGTCACAATAACTTCACGCGCATCCACATGAGGGCTTGCGCTGTTATTGTAGCTCGTTGGCTATGCTACCAAATGCTGCCATATTTAGGGAAATAGGAGGTCGGACAGATCATTTTGTAACCAACGCTTAAAAGTCGATAACATTAACTCGGTAGGCCTGAGGCAGGCACGTAGCCAAGAGGGGGGGGGGGGGCGGGGGGAGGCTACCCGCCCCCCGCCCTGGAGGCCCGGCGGGCCCTTTTCGGGCGCGCAGCGCGCAGCGCACCGAAAAGGGCCGACGAGACCACGCTCATGGACTACGCGAAGCGTGGTCTTTAAGAGTTTAGAGCATTTCAGAGGTTCTTTAGGGGCACCAGGGCCCTTTCTGAAAGACCACGAGGGCCCTTGGACGTTCAGCAGAGCCCTGTACATGTCAGAAGGGCCCCTGTACAAGCCGAAAGGGCCCCTGAGCGGGTCAAAGGGCCCCTGAACACGTCGAATGAGCACCGAGCCAGCACAGAGGGACCCCTGGGAAGGTCGGAGAGGCCCCTGAGCATGTCGGCAGGGCGACAAAGCAGCCAGTGCAGTCCCTTGCCAGGTCTTAAGGACCCCCTGAACAGGCTGGAGGGCCCCTGGACAAACCAGCACCAGAGGGCCTCTGGGAAGTTAAAAGGGCCCCTGACCTGTGCATGTCAGAGGGGCCCCTGACCAGACCAAAAGGGCCCCTGAACATGCCGAATGGGCTCCTAGTCAGCACGGAGGGGCCCCAGGGCAGGTCGAAGGGCCCTCTGAGCATGTTGACAAGGCGACAAAACAGAAAGCGCAGTCTCTTGCCAGGTTGGAAGGGCCCCTTAGAAGGCTGGAGGGCTCCTGGGCAGACCAGAGGGCCCTTGGGAAGTTCAAAGGGCCCCTGTGCATGTCAAAGGGGCCCCTGACCAGACCGAAAGGGTCCCTGAGCAGGTCAGATGACCCCTGATTACGTCGAATGGGCCTCTGGCCAGCACAGAAGGACCCCTGGGCAGGTCGGAGAGGCCCCTGAGGATGTCGGCAGGGTGAAAAAGCAGCCAGTGCAGTCCCTGGCAGGCTCGGAAGGGCCCCTGAGCAGGCTGGAGGGCCCCTGGACAGACCAGAGGGCCCTGGACAGACCAGAGGACCCTGGACAGATCAGAGGGCCCCTGGACAGATCAGAGGGCCCCTGGAAAGTTGAACCTCACAAAATAAAGTGGCCGAAATCCGTAGAGTTTTTCATTTTTTCATTTTTTTTTTTTTGGGGGGGGGGGGGGGGGGGGTAACGCTCGGGAAGGGGCCCTTTCGAGCGCCGCCCCCCCCCCCCCCCACACACACACCCTGGACGAAATCCTGGCTACGTGCCTGGCCTGAGGGACCCTCGAAATGCCTGAGGGGCCCTCGAAATGCCTGAGGGGCCCTCAAAATGTCTGAGGGGCCCTCGAAAGGAATTGGAGGCCCTGGGAAGGCCTGAGGGGCCCTCGAAATAAATACCAGCTCTTAAATGCTGTTATTTATTCGTGTTAGATTTGTTCGTGGACGTTCTTTATGCGACAGAAGGCGTTTTGCGGGCACCTGACACCATCCAAAACACTGGGGCCTTCGGCCCCAGGGGGCCCTCGCTCGGTCGCCAGAGGGGCCCGCCTGGCCTCCAGGGGGGGGGGGGGGGCATGACCCCTTTGCCCCCCCCCCCCCCCTTGGCTACGCCACTGGTAGTACCCACTCGGTAGTAAACTTTCGACTGGAGTCAGGGGGTGTCATGGCTATCTCTGTAACGTGTCCACCCTGTCCCATGGCGTCACTTTACAGCTCGATTTCCACCAATGGGGTGGCCGAATCGGGAGAAGCGTATTTGCTTTCGTAGACCGTCTCGTGGCACTTCTCGGTCTACCAAAATAATTACGCCTTCGACCGGCGCGGCCGCCATGTTTATTTACGGTGGCGCATTCGTCACTCAACGATCTTCAACATAATTGTGGGTGAAACAAGTGTAATCCAGATGTAAAATACTTTCACCTGATAGATACTACTACAAAGTATCATCAAATCACCTTACTTCATCAACAACCAGGTGAAATAATACCAAATTCGCAGTTCAACCAAAAACAGCATCCAGCGACAGTTCCCCGTGGCCAAAACCCAAACATTGCCTTATATGGGCATGGGCCTCGCTCGGTTGCATGCCTCGCTTTGACATCGTCTAGCGGCTCACCCTTGCAATGTAGGAGAAAATGTCCCAAAAGCGAGCTGTAGAGGACATTTCAATATATCATTTAGTGCTCAATTGATCCCTCTGGCACCTAAGGTATGCAAATGGCAGGACGCGAAATTAGGCAGATTTAACACTATTTGAATGGGGAGCGTGTGACGTCACGTGCCCGTGACATCACGCATTTCGCTGCCTACCCCGGACGGGTCTACCTAGTCTCTATGGCTTTGGACTGGAGTGAGGGACTGATGCCCAGTGATTTCCGTAAACTCGTTTGAAAACCTTAAAATCACGTACATCACGTGCTTATAGCAATGTGGTACTGCAATGTAGAACTGCCGCTTTACTGTGTTAAATTCGTTCCGAAGAGACAGACACAGACAGACAGACGCTTATCAAATAGTAATATAGACTAGTGCTAACCCGTCCGCTCCGCTGGGCGATTACAGGTCAAGTGGTGGTGCTGATAGGCAATTAGGGATTGGATAACCCGTACCACCCGTGACACCTGTCGTACCTATAATACGTTTTTGTACCCGTCATACAACCAATGTACCCGTCAACAACCTACGGTGCCCAACATACACCCGGGGTACCCACTGTGCCCCTGTGGAACACGTGACAAACCCGTTATAGCCAGCACTCACCCATTATACCCGTGGCACACCTATGACACCCGATACATACACGTTAAACCAGTGAAAACTCCACCCGGCTAATCGTATATGTTAATTGATATATGCCGTACCGTATGTCGATGACCTTCGTTTCGCAGTGATTCCGTGGTTGCTTCTCATTGGTTGTGACACTGTAGTATCCGTGGTTGGATCTGATTGGCTTTCGACTTTCGGCTTTCGACCCTTCGAAGACAGAAATAGTGTTGTTTAGCACTCCCGCAATCCTCAAAAAGCTTCCTGACTTGTGTATGTTATTCGGCGATGTTCAGGTCAAACCAGTCCCGGATATGAGAGTACTTGGCGTTCAGCTAGATGGGACGTTGAACATGCAGAAACATACAAGTAGAGTGGTGCAACGCTGCTACAGTACGCTTATCACCATCTCAAAGATCCGTGCTATGCTGCCAAAGAGAACCGTCATACGTCTGATAGAGTCTCTGGTCTTCCCTCAGATAGCATATTGTCTCCCAGCCTGGGTGCCGCCCACACAAAATCAGCGAAACCGTATTAAAAAAGTTATCAATTTTGCCGTGAGAATAGTCTTCAGAAAGAAAAAGTCAGACCATATAAGTGAACATCGCAAAAAATTGGGATGGATGGATTTCGAGACGCTGACAAAATACAGAGACAGCATGTGCATGTATCAGCTCCTGAACCATCCTGATGCACCGGAGGGTCCAAAAAGGCACATACAGTTCAGGTCTGACATCAGCACTCGCAGCACACGAGCAACATCACACGGCAGACTACAAACTACCCGGTGCAGACTGAGCGTGACGAAAGCGATGTTTCCAACGAGGGCAGTGGACACATGGGAGGCGCTCCCCATGACTGTGAAAAGGTGTGTCACCAAAGCTTCGTTCAGAAAGAATATTCAATCAGTGTATAGTTAGGTGAGATAGGAACTGGGCTTGATGTAAACAATGATCGTGGCGTACTGTTGGTATTATGATTCATTTACATGTTTTTTACCACAAGGGTTTGTCGCTGTATGTCTATCGGTTTATTTCTGTATTTTAGAGTTGAACTTTTAGGCATTCAACTTATGATTTTATCGTGTGCATCGTGTATATGTTTGTACCTGACGCAACAGCTTAAAAGCCAACGCTGTTGGATGCTGTTGAGATTCGCGAAATAAATAAATAAATAAAAGACTGGAGTGAAGCGATGTAAAACCCGTATCCGTAAACTGCTTTTTACGGTAAAATATTTCTTAGCACCTACTTCTATGTTAGTTACAGCACAAACCTTCGCCCAAAACTGCACAACCACAACTGTCTAAAACTATCGTATCAAATGCGTCGGAAATGTACGAATTATATACCACTCGGTAGTATCTGTAAATTCGTTTGAAAACCTTAAAATCACGTGCATCACGTGCTTATATCAATGTGTTACTGCAATGTAGAATTACCGCTATAATTAGATAAATTCGTGGCGGATAAATAGACAGACAGACAGACAGACAGACAGACAGACAGACAGACAGACAGACAGACAGACAGACAGACAGACAGACAGACAGACAGACAGACAGACAGACAGACAGACAGACAGACAGACAGACAGACAGACAGACAGACAGACAGACAGACAGACAGACAGACAGACAGACAGACAGACAGACAGACAGACAGACAGACAGACAGACAGACAGACAGACAGACAGACAGACAGACAGACAGACAGACAGACAGACAGACAGACAGACAGACAGACAGACAGACAGACAGACAGACAGACAGACAGACAGACAGACAGACAGACAGACAGACAGACAGACAGACAGACAGACAGACAGACAGACAGACAGACAGACAGACAGACAGACAGACAGACAGACAGACAGACAGACAGACAGACAGACAGACAGACAGACAGACAGACAGACAGACAGACAGACAGACAGACAGACAGACAGACAGACAGACAGACAGACAGACAGACAGACAGACAGACAGACAGACAGACAGACAGACAGACAGACAGACAGACAGACAGACAGACAGACAGACAGACAGACAGACAGACAGACAGACAGACAGACAGACAGACAGACAGACAGACAGACAGACAGACAGACAGACAGACAGACAGACAGACAGACAGACAGACAGACAGACAGACAGACAGACAGACAGACAGACAGACAGACAGACAGACAGACAGACAGACAGACAGACAGACAGACAGACAGACAGACAGACAGACAGACAGACAGACAGACAGACAGACAGACAGACAGACAGACAGACAGACAGACAGACAGACAGACAGACAGACAGACAGACAGACAGACAGACAGACAGACAGACAGACAGACAGACAGACAGACAGACAGACAGACAGACAGACAGACAGACAGACAGACAGACAGACAGACAGACAGACAGACAGACAGACAGACAGACAGACAGACAGACAGACAGACAGACAGACAGACAGACAGACAGACAGACAGACAGACAGACAGACAGACAGACAGACAGACAGACAGACAGACAGACAGACAGACAGACAGACAGACAGACAGACAGACAGACAGACAGACAGACAGACAGACAGACAGACAGACAGACAGACAGACAGACAGACAGACAGACAGACAGACAGACAGACAGACAGACAGACAGACAGACAGACAGACAGACAGACAGACAGACAGACAGACAGACAGACAGACAGACAGACAGACAGACAGACAGACAGACAGACAGACAGACAGACAGACAGACAGACAGACAGACAGACAGACAGACAGACAGACAGACAGACAGACAGACAGACAGACAGACAGACAGACAGACAGACAGACAGACAGACAGACAGACAGACAGACAGACAGACAGACAGACAGACAGACAGACAGACAGACAGACAGACAGACAGACAGACAGACAGACAGACAGACAGACAGACAGACAGACAGACAGACAGACAGACAGACAGACAGACAGACAGACAGACAGACAGACAGACAGACAGACAGACAGACAGACAGACAGACAGACAGACAGACAGACAGACAGACAGACAGACAGACAGACAGACAGACAGACAGACAGACAGACAGACAGACAGACAGACAGACAGACAGACAGACAGACAGACAGACAGACAGACAGACAGACAGACAGACAGACAGACAGACAGACAGACATACAGACAGACAGACAGACAGACAGACAGACAGACAGACAGACAGACAGACAGACAGACAGACAGACAGACAGACAGACAGACAGACAGACAGACAGACAGACAGACAGACAGACAGACAGACAGACAGACAGACAGACAGACAGACAGACAGACAGACAGACAGACAGACAGACAGACAGACAGACAGACAGACAGACAGACAGACAGACAGACAGACAGACAGACAGACAGACAGACAGACAGACAGACAGACAGACAGACAGACAGACAGACAGACAGACAGACAGACAGACAGACAGACAGACAGACAGACAGACAGACAGACAGACAGACAGACAGACAGACAGACAGACAGACAGACAGACAGACAGACAGACAGACAGACAGACAGACAGACAGACAGACAGACAGACAGACAGACAGACAGACAGACAGACAGACAGACAGACAGACAGACAGACAGACAGACAGACAGACAGACAGACAGACAGACAGACAGACAGACAGACAGACAGACAGACAGACAGACAGACAGACAGACAGACAGACAGACAGACAGACAGACAGACAGACAGACAGACAGACAGACAGACAGACAGACAGACAGACAGACAGACAGACAGACAGACAGACAGACAGACAGACAGACAGACAGACAGACAGACAGACAGACAGACAGACAGACAGACAGACAGACAGACAGACAGACAGACAGACAGACAGACAGACAGACAGACAGACAGACAGACAGACAGACAGACAGACAGACAGACAGACAGACAGACAGACAGACAGACAGACAGACAGACAGACAGACAGACAGACAGACAGACAGACAGACAGACAGACAGACAGACAGACAGACAGACAGACAGACAGACAGACAGACAGACAGACAGACAGACAGACAGACAGACAGACAGACAGACAGACAGACAGACAGACAGACAGACAGACAGACAGACAGACAGACAGACAGACAGACAGACAGACAGACAGACAGACAGACAGACAGACAGACAGACAGACAGACAGACAGACAGACAGACAGACAGACAGACAGACAGACAGACAGACAGACAGACAGACAGACAGACAGACAGACAGACAGACAGACAGACAGACAGACAGACAGACAGACAGACAGACAGACAGACAGACAGACAGACAGACAGACAGACAGACAGACAGACAGACAGACAGACAGACAGACAGACAGACAGACAGACAGACAGACGCTTATCAAATAGTAATGTAGATTCTCAACAATACTGTAACAAAATGTCTTTAGTTGAATGGCATGTGTATACAAACCCGGAACCCCATCTGTAAATCTTAGAAGCGCTTTCGGATGGATGGCTTTAATATTCCGCAAGTAAAGCCTACTAAAAGATGATTGCGTAATGCCAAATGACATACGGAATTATTCCACGAGGAGCGCGTTATATCTCGCATTCTCACATATTTCGCTCCCAACATCACTATCGGCTACACAAAACTAGATCATCCTAAATTAGCTGTATCGTCTGTAAAAAGGCATCAAACAGATTAGAGTCGGTTAATTAGCATCAGGGAGAGCTGCATCATTCAGCATTGCTCTAGGCGACGTCAATTAACGGAGTCGGCGGCGCTTGTTAGCTATCGCTTCCCCATTAATTTCAGCTGTAAATGCAAACAGCGCTGTGATGAGTGATGGCAATTGACGTGTCCGTGGATATGTTTGTCACCAAGCCTTGAACTGTGTGAGACCGTCTCGTTGAATCCCTATTGAAAACCACTTTAATACTAGTCTCATTGAAATCGAGTGTTTTACACATCTTGTTTTGTATATATAAATATGTGTTTATCTTTGCAAAATACCACAAAGTACAAAATCGTATCAACAGTACACTCTGGATGATATATACCAGTTCATAATTAACACGTCTAACGCCATATACGGCGCGCCATATAACTCGTATCAACAGTACACTCTGGATGACATGTACCAGTTCATAATTAACACGTCTAACGCCATATACGGCGCGCCATATAACTCGTATCAACAGTACACTCTGGATGACATATACCAGTTCATAATTAACACGTCTAACGCCATATACGGCGCGCCATATAACTCGTATCAACAGTACACTCTGGATGACATATACCAGCTCATAATGAACACGTCTAACGCCATATACGGCGCGGCACCCGCTCGTAACTCTCAATAGCATCATCATCGGTACCATTACGGGCGTCGCCGTAGGGGGGGGGGGGGACACCGTCCCCCCAGTCGTCAGACTGGAGGGATTATCCCCCTCCCCGCAGTCTTGGAGACATAAATCCATACTTTGTTCGGAAATATTGCAGGTTTCAATATCATAAAAGCATTTGGAAAAAGTGTCAGTGCAATGGAAGAATGGCAGGGATCAGGACGATATTTTTACTTTTCTGGAAGGAAGTTGACAGAAATTTAAATGGAATTTCATTAGCAGAAAAACGGTCATATTATGGCGTTAATGTGCCCTATTTGTTGTTTAGGCACATTTTTTGCTTGCTGAAAGGAAACACCGGCGGATAGTTTTACGAGATTAACGTTTTTGTGTGCAAGTTGTCAGTCACTTCGACCGAATAGCTGCAAAGAAATAAGGTTCTGAAAACCATGGGTACGGTCGGGTCGCTCACAAGTAGATTGTATCCCCTAGTTGACGGAAGACCTCGCTCCGCTCGGTAATCAAACTGTTTATGCCGGGTCCTGACCTAGGAAATATATCCATTCAAAAGGTTCGGACTAAATTTATAAAATAAAATATGCAAGCCATTTCGTTCAAGTTCTGCCCAAATGCGTTCGGAGTTTGCAAACCGAGGTAGTTTTCGGATAACTACTTCATCCATTACTCCAAGTACATGAGCTACTTCATCCGCATCCGTTTCGGCCAGCCGTCCATAAACGCTACCCCTCACAACGAGCCAGCGGCAGTCACCGGTTCCGGGGCGATCCGTCCTCCTGGTACAGTTACGGGCACCCCGGCTCGGCCAGCATGCAGAACAGTGAGAAGCGCTGAACTTATGAAGAAGATATATAAAAACACGCGAGTGACGTTGCCTTGTATCGCACCACCGACCTCCTAAATATCTATCAAACCCCTGATCCTGACTCCCATGACCACCGAGCCAGTGTCTCCCGAGAGCAAAAAGCCAGTCCAGTGGCAGCCTGGTGGCGCATATAAGTTCCGAAATTCACAGCATATTAAGAATAATTAGAATTCCAGTTTATTGTGATCATGGATCGACGTAAAACTTGCCTACGATAGTGCGACCCTACATCCCCACTAACATGCCAAATTGAGCGGTTGTGACTGTAAGGTGCGCGGAGTTATTAGGCAAACGGATGACATCCGAACGGACAGACGGACAGGTGGCTGCCACTTCTTATAATTAGTATGAAATATATATGTAACACGTGTAAACTTTGTAACACGAATAACTAGGATATGAATTTCAAACAACGATGAGCGAATCGTCTGGCAGTGCCTATCGAATATAGAGTCGTTTGAACAATATACCATGAAGATTTCCGAAGAAGTTATTGCTTTTCATCTATCACCTGTTATAGTTTTAAACAGGGAAAAATTAAGCTGGTAGTTACAACTAAAAATTGCGGTCCTAAGTAAAAATGATCAGGTAAAAACAAAAAATGCCTTCACATTGTCGCGAACCGTACTGATGGTTCATTCGGCACTTCGTCCCCCCCCCACTCAAAAATCCGTGGGACGCCCCTAGGTACCCAGGGGTCATCATCATCATCACACACGATCACGATCATCATCACACCAGCCTGATCGCCGCCATGATCATCAATTACTTCCATCACACCGTGCCTCCGAACAATGTCCGCCCACTCCTCACCATGCCGTCTCCTCTCAGCCCTGCTGTCTACACTCTACGAGCTGTCCAGTCACTCTTCTCGTCTTCCCGGCCTGCTTCTTGAGAGATCCTCTCGCTGTGCGTCTCAAGAATTTCCACTTCATCTACCGCCAAGCAATCCCAGCTCCGTTCACCGAGAAGAGAAGCACGGCAGGCATCGCAAGGGTGCCGCCTGGGACGACTTGGTCTGAAGACGTGAGTGTCGTTCGTGCCATCACGTCACGTTACGTTATGTTACTTTGCTTTACTTTACGTCATACTATGTTACATCCCATCCCATCCCATCCCATCCCATCCCATCCCATCCCATCCCATTCCATCCCATCCCATCCCATCCCATCCCATCCCTCCCATCCCATCCCATCCCATCCCATCCCATCCCATCCCATCCCATCCCATCCCATCCCATCCCATCCTATCCCATCCCCTCCCGTCCCATCCCGTCCCGTCCCATCCCATCCCGTCCCGTCCCGTCCCGCCCCGTCCCGTCCCGTCCCGTCCCGTCCCGTCCCGTCCCATCCCATCCCATCCCATCCCATCCCATCCCATCCCATCCCATCCCGTTCCATCCCGTCCCATCCCGTCCCGTCCCGTCCCGTCCCGTCCCGTCCCGTCCCGTCCCGTCCCGTCCCGTCCCGTCCCGTCCCGTCCCGTCCCGTCCCGTCCCGCCCCGCCCCTCCCATCCCGTCCCATCCCGTCCCGTCCCGTCCCGTCCCGTCCCATCCCATCCCATCCCGTCCCATCCCGTCCCATCCCGTCCAATCCCGTCCAATCCCGTCCCATCCCGTCCCATCCCGTCCCATCCCGTCCCATCCCGTCCCATCCCGTCCCATCCCGTCCCGTCCCATCCCGTCCCGTCCCATCCCATCCCATCCCATCCCGTCCCATCCGTCCCATCCGTCCCATCCCGTCCCATCCCATCCCATCCCATCCCATCCCATCCCATCCCATCCCATCCCATCCCATCCCATCCCATCCCATCCCATCCCATCCCATCCCGTCCCGTCCCGTCCCGTCCCGTCCCGTCCCGTCCCGTCCCGTCCCGTCCCGTCCCGTCTCGTCCCGTCCCGTCCCATCCCATCCCATCCCATCCCATCCCATCCCGTCCCGTCCCGTCCCGTCCCGTCCCGTCCCGTCCCGTCCCGTCCCGTTCCGTCCCGTCCCGTCCCGTTCCGTCCCGTTCCGTTCCGTCCCGTCCCGTTCCGTCCCGTCCCGTCCCGTCCCGTCCCGTCCCGTCCCGCCCCGTCCCGTCCCGTCCCGTCCCGTCCCGTCCCGTCCCGTCCCATCCCATCCCATCCCATCCCATCCCATCCCATCCCATCCCGTCCCATCCCATCCCATCCCATCCCGTCCCGTCCCGTCCCGTCCCGTCCCGTCCCGTCCCGTCCCGTCCCGTCCCGTCCCGTCGTTCCTTCCTATACCGATCCCGCCCCAGCCCGCCACCGAGCTCGAGAGCTCGAGCCCCCACCCAGCCCGCGGCGTCGCGTCGGCCGCCAAAGACAAGTGGACCAGCATTAGCTCAATTTGTCTCTGGTCCCGGCCACCGCCACAAGTCACAGATTAACGAAGCACGCCGCTTTGATGCACGTAATTAGATTATGTTTAGATGGCGTGGTGCATATGTGTGCACACACGGTCGAGTCGCGTCCTCGGCCCGCGGGCGACGTATTAATTAACGAGGTGCCGCGAGACGCCGGCCGCCAAAGAGGGTCTGATGATGTACCGGCCGTCCCGCGCAATATGAAGGAGATGGCCTCGGGGCAAGACGAGGTATGGGTCGTGGGGCGGCAGGGCGGGGGGGGGGGGGGGGGGGCAGTGAGAGGCGGAACGGAGGTTGTAGAGGGGAGCATATCAGACGCAATGGTGTGGCGTCTTTGTCGGCTCTGATGGGCTGGTCTGGTCTAAAGAGAGGTGAGTGGTGAGTGGTGAGGTATGCAATGCAGATATTGATTCTTCTTTTATTTCTTCCTTTTATTTATTTTTATTCTTAGTCAGCATTCCTTTAATTCTTATTTTTTTACTTTCTTAATCTTCACATTTTCTTCTTCTTCTTTTTTCATAGCAAACTGCTCTCACTTACGCGGCACACATGACGTCACACGCAGGGTTAACCCGCGCCCCGCTGTGGGGGAGCAAATTTGCGCCCCCCCCCCCCCCCCTCCTCCCAGATTTTCTCAATACCTTGCAAAAATATGAAAGATATTGACGTAAAACTGTCAGTACCTTATGCTACATCAATTCTACGTCTTCTCACCAAATTTCAGTGAAATTGATGTAGTTCTTTGGGAGATAATGACGTTTTAATGACGTCATGGCATGCCATTTTTGGCGGAAAAACGATAAATGTTTGAAATATCGTAGAAAATCGAGTTTTGGTGCAAATCGCAAATACAAAACGCCAAAGAATGGAAATGACATTGTCTTCAAATTGGTTATCTCGGGTTTTCGAGATTTTAGGTTTTGAACCCAACAAAAATTAAGAAAACTATTTATTTCCGAAGAATTTCCACAAAATCGTTTTTTTAAAGATATAAAAACGGAAGATGTATTAGAGAACCAAGTATGGACTATACCCAAACCAAATTTCAAAGCAATATCTTTATTTTTGACTGACTTATGGCTCCCTAAGTATAAGTGACTCATGACGTCTTTTTGAAGTTACGTTTTTGGGGCTTCTAATGACCAGATACAGACAAATAAATGCCACTGCTGTATTCCTGAGACAAAGTTGGTCTAGAAACATACCTTTTTATTTATATTAATCAATTTAAAATGTTGCCCTTATTTTGACCTGACCCTTGACCCGAGGGCCATTTTATGGGGTCAGGTTGTGAAAATGGCTGCTACTATCGAAGTATACGTGTAAAATAACCGATACAAATGTGTCGCATGGCTTTCGTAGACCTGTGACCTTTTGTGACCTGACGGCTGACATGGACCTTGACATTTGCTTACGATTTCACTTTTGCTTATGCTGGAGATGCATTTTTGAGAGCACTTTGTGCGATAATAGTCGCAATCTAAGGCTTTTGAATGGAAAGTATGGCCCCAAAAAACAAATACCTCTATTTTGACATTTGATCTGACCGTGACCTGACATGTCACCTTATTTTGAAACTGTCGTGTATGCTTTAGATGCGTCTCATTGAAAGCTTTCCATTGCCGCCTTGCGCGTCTCGCTGCGCTTATTGGTTCGAAAGATAACGAGGGGGAGGGGGGCAGAATTTCTCCCCCCCCCCCCCCAGCGGGGCGCGTTCGGCTGGAGACCCTAGCGGGGCGCGGGTTAAGTGGTAGCCAATGAGGTCACATCGCTAGGCCTAGCACCGCCCGGCGCACCAATGAGGTGTCATGCGTTATGAGCCCCGGGGCGATGGCCGGCGCCCGAGGCGTTAGGTCATGACCCGGTGCGTGACAGCCGACTGCACACTACCTAGCGGAACGGTATCCGGCATGGGTAGCATACAGGGGCGGGTCCAGGATTTGCATTGAGGGGGGGGGGGGTGCAGGCCCGGGGGCGCATTTTTTGGCAACCCGAGGGGGCGCCGGCGTCGGGTCGTCAACGCGGTGAGTCGTTGAGCGGGGGGGGGGGGGGGGGGGGGGGGTAGTGTCGAGTCGTCAAGCGAAAAGTTGTTGAGCGGGGGGAGGGGGGTCCTCAGTGCAAAAACAGTCGTTGACAAGGGATTATCACCTAACCCGTGCCCCGCTGCACCAAGGAATAGATCGGGGAAAATGTGGCCGAAAGTCGTTTTCCGACTATTTTTGCATGCGTATTTTGGGCAATTTTATGAAAGCAGACAGATCAGAGCATAATATTTCACCAGTAAAGCGCCGTAGTTTGCGATGAACGAGCGAGCGCGAACGAAATGTATGGTGAATTTCAACTCGATCGGGCAAGTAGTTTATGAGACACACAAAAAAGGTGCGTACGTGCAGAGGCACCCCACCCCTGACTTGTGGAAAACAGGCGGCTGAGAGGTCCCTAACCACACACCAAATTAGAACACAAACGGCTCAGCCGTTTCTGAGGATAGGGATGTGCACGTGCGCATGTGCAGAGGCACCCCACCCCTGACTTGTGGGAAATTGGCGGCTGAGAGGTCCCTAACCACACACCAAATTTGAACACAATCTGCCCAGCCGTTGTGGAGTTTTTACGAGAAAACTCTTTTCAACACCCAGCACGCGGCACGCGCCACGCGTAGTGGTAGTCACCCACATTAGTCGGTACTGGTCTCAAACAGGTAAGGTTGGATGGGGCTACTCAGCAAAGAAGTCAGCTTGTCAATCGGACGTGTGGTTGCAGAGATATGAGCTTCTCAAAAGCGTCGCCACGGGTCGGGCCGGGCCGGGCCGCTCATAATCAGATTTTTCCCATATACCACGGAAGGACGAGCGAGCGACATAAACAATATAGGTCCCACTTAGTGGTGGGTTTTCGGTGTACCTAAAGTTGCACATGTCAGGACGACACAAATAGCGCTCTTCAGGCAAAAATTGTAAAAAGTGTAAACTTTTATAGTCATTGTCATACGTCAAATAAAAGCGCAATGTTATGAAATTTGTGGTGTTATGCTTGCAAATGTTATGTGTGAAACGAAAAATGTGTGTGCACTTCCGAGCCCATGCCGTCGCCTATGCCCGAAGCTTAGGGTCTTTTTTTTAGAGCGTATTTGGTGTATCGGGCTCCTCACTGTCTTTCTATTTTAAATGAATTTTTGCCTTTTCTAGGCACCAGTATATTGTGCACTGTAGGGGCGTGGAGTGCGTGCGTGCGTGCGTGCGTGCGTGCGTGCGTGCGTGCGTGCGTGCGTGCGTGCGTGCGTGCGTGCGTGCGTGCGTGCGTGCGTGCGTGCGTGCGTGCGTGCGTGCGTGCGTGCGTGCGTGCGTGCGTGCGTGCGTGCGTGCGTGCGTGCGTGCGTGCGTGCGTGCGTGCGTGCGTGCGTGCGTGCGTGCGTGCGTGCGTGCGTGCGTGCGTGCGTGCGTGCGTGCGTGCGTGCGTGCGTGCGTGCGTGCGTGCGTGCGTGCGTGCGTGCGTGCGTGCGTGCGTGCGTGCGTGCGTGCGTGCGTGCGTGCGTGCGTGCGTGCGTGCGTGCGTGCGTGCGTGCGTGCGTGCGTGCGTGCGTGCGTGCGTGCGTGCGTGCGTGCGTGCGTGCGTGCGTGCGTGCGTGCGTGCGTGCGTGCGTGCGTGCGTGCGTGCGTGCGTGCGTGCGTGCGTGCGTGCGTGCGTGCGTGCGTGCGTGCGTGCGTGCGTGCGTGCGTGCGTGCGTGCGTGCGTGCGTGCGTGCGTGCGTGCGTGCGTGCGTGTGTGTGTGTGTGTGTGTGTGTGTGTGTGTGTGTGTGTGTGTGTGTGTGTGTGTGTGTGTGTGTGTGTGTGTGTGTGTGTGTGTGTGTGTGTGTGTGTGTGTGTGTGTGTGTGTGTGTGTGTGTGTGTGTGTGTGTGTGTGTGTGTGTGTGTGTGGTGTGTGTGTGTGTGTGTGTGTGTGTGTGTGTGTGTGTGTGTGTGTGTGTGTGTGTGTGTGTGTGTGTGTGTGTGTGTGTGTGTGTGTGTGTGTGTGTGTGTGTGTGTGTGTGTGTGTGTGTGTGTGTGTGTGTGTGTGTGTGTGTGTGTGTGTGTGTGTGTGTGTGTGTGTGTGTGTGTGTGTGTGTGTGTGTGTGTGTGTGTGTGTGTGTGTGTGTGTGTGTGTGTGTGTGTGTGTGTGTGTGTGTGTGTGTGTGTGTGTGTGTGTGTGTGTGTGTGTGTGTGGTGTGTGTGTGTGTGTGTGTGTGTGTGTGTGTGTGTGTGTGTGTGTGTGTGTGTGGTGTGTGTGTGTGTGTGTGTGTGTGTGTGTGTGTGTGTGTGTGTGTGTGTGTGTGTGTGTGTGTGTGGTGTGTGTGTGTGTGTGTGTGTGTGTGTGTGTGTGTGTGTGTGTGTGTGTGTGTGTGTGTGTGTGTGTGTGTGTGTGTGTGTGTGTGTGTGTGTGTGTGTGTGTGTGTGTGTGTGTGTGTGTGTGTGTGTGTGTGTGTGTGTGTGTGTGTGTGTGTGTGTGTGTGTGTGTGTGTGTGTGTGTGTGTGTGTGTGTGTGTGTGTGTGTGTGTGTGTGTGTGTGTGTGTGTGTGTGTGTGTGTGTGTGTGTGTGTGTGTGTGTGTGTGTGTGTGTGTGTGTGTGTGTGTGTGTGTGTGTGTGTGTGTGTGTGTGTGTGTGTGTGTGTGTGTGTGTGTGTGTGTGTGTGTGTGTGTGTGTGTGTGTGTGTGTGTGTGTGTGTGTGTGTGTGTGTGTGTGTGTGTGTGTGTGTGTGTGTGTGTGTGTGTGTGTGTGTGTGTGTGTGTGTGTGTGTGTGTGTGTGTGTGTGTGTGTGTGTGTGTGTGTGTGTGTGTGTGTGTGTGTGTGTGTGTGTGTGTGTGTGTACTGTAAGTGTGATCTCGACTGCAACCGTAATTGGGCTCAGGCCTGTGGTTGCTAGAAATTAAATAAACAAATAAACAATGTGTTTTATTGGTGTGTAGCTTACGCCAGCTCCATAGTACACATTATACCGTACGTTATCTTTACGCAAGCCTACCAAAAAAACTCAACAAAACTCACCACTCAAAACTACCAGTAAGACGCCGTAGTTGACGATGAACGAGCGAGCGCGAAGGAAATGTATTGGGAATTTCAACTTGATCGGGCAAGTAAATTACGCCGGTTATAACCAGGAATTGCGCTATTAGATGGTAGGGTCATTACCTTCGCAACAAGCTTTGCTTAGCACGGGACTTGACCTCGGAAATACATCCAGTCAAAGATTCGGATTAAATTGATAAAGAAGATTATTGTGTATAGGAACATAAACAGGTCAATAATCAAGTGCTATGTTTCAAGCAGACATATCAACGGCAGAGCCGCAGGCTAAGATATTTTTGCAGCCATTTTGCATGGTGGAAACGTTCATTTTCACTCATTCCTTCGAGAGACTGTGGTTTCAAGTCAGACAAACTTCCACCAACAATTTATCAGTATAATTAGCTTTCACCTCGTTCACTGAGAGCCACTGCAGCTGATCTTGGCTACTCCCATCTCCGTTAACGCAAGTCGTCCGTGATCAGAAGAAAAACTTCGGCAGCTTCGATCGCGGCCAGTGTTATTGCTTGATGTTCGCCCCAGTGTTATTGCTTGATGTTCGCCGGATTGTTCCGTGAGATAATTCAGTTTGTTCACAGCTGTCAGCTGCTGTCTGTCACGGCTGTCACACCACACCGCCCGTCACAGCAGCCACCGCCCACGGCGCACACCCGTCACAGCAGTCACCGTCAACGGCGCACACCCGTCACATCAGCCACCGCTCACGGCGCACACCCGTCACAGCAGCCACCGCCCACGGCACACACCCGTCACAGCAGCCACCACCCACGGCGCACACCCGTCACAGCAGCCACCGCCCACGGCGCACACCCGTCACATCAGCCACCGCCCACGGCGCACACCCGTCACAGCAGTCACCGCTCACGGCGCACACCCGGCACAGCAGCCACCGTCAACGGCGCACACCCGTCACATCAGCCACCGCTCACGGCGCACACCGTCACAGCAGCCACCGCCCACGGCGCACACCCGTCACAGCAGCCACCGCCCACGGCGCACACCCGTCACAGCAGCCACCGCCGGACCGGTGTGGCAGCACAGCTTCTGGGCCGCTCGAGTCGCGGGGGCAAACCAAACAAACAGCAGAATGCCATTAGTGAAATCGTCTCACCTCGAGCCGGGCAGGTGTCGAGTCACGGTCGGGGCTCGCTGTCACGACTGCCGGTCAGGAGACGAGACATGACGGAGGCGAGGCAGGTGTCGATGGGCGTCGGTTAGGTGATGTCTGGCTGGCTCATCTGAGACACATCAGTTAAGCAGTCACTGCCGGCCATCCCAGCCGTCATCGACGACTGCATCAGCAGCCCCCGTCAGCGGTAGCCGGAGGCGAAAGCTAGGCTGCTACAATCCGTGCGGGCACATTTAAATGGCTGCACCGTCTCCAGCCGCGCGTTCTGTGCCTACCAGCAGACAGAACTCGTCTGATTATAGAATTACAGATGGTATTGTTTTATACACCGCCACCCATTAATAGGTGGTGACCAGGAGTGCCCCCGCCCTCAATCCCAGCGACGCACAACACCTTACGTTAACACCAGAGAACAAAAGAGAAAATGTCGAGGCACTCCCTGCCAGGCACGTAGCCAGAATTTCGTCCAGATGGGGGGGGGGGGCGCCTCGAAAGGGCCCCTTCCCGAGCGTTGAAAGGGCCCCTTTCTCAAGCGTTGAAATGGCCAAACAAAACGGATGAAAAGGCGCGTTACAAGGATGTAAATGCAGTATGACAGGTGTGGCATGGGCCATACCAACTTTTAGGAACTGGGGTTAGCAAACTGCCATATCAACTTTGAAACCAGCGGCACTAATTTGGAATTAGCTATACCAACTTGGAATATGTTTTAAGGTCAAGACCTGGAAAAATTGCGCCGCGGAGCGGAGCGAAAAATTTGAGTCTTATGCTCTTGATATGCTTTCTCGTCAATGCGTCGCATTGCGTATGGTGCGGACCTCTAAAAATGCTATATTGTGCGTTTAAAGGAAATAGTTCACCTTGGAAATTTTTTACCCAACACGATTTGATTATATTTTTGAATACAATTTCTTTTTATATTGTCAAAAATGGCCTTATATCGCGCCGATTCAGGACAGAAGGCCGTAAATTTGTATTGTTTATCAAAACTATATGCATACTCTCTGAGTCAGAGTCCTGACGTCACGCGAATGTAAACAATGGTTCAGCCAATCAGATTCGAAAGTAGTCGCGTAAAGATAGACTCGCATTGGAGATGTGCCAACCGGCGGCCGGCGATCGCTTGCTAGCACCAGCTGCAAGCTGATTGGCTGATGGTATAGCCTCTGCCCGGGCTAAAACCAGCACAATATTCTTTCGCCAGCACCGCATTCCTTCGCCAAAAACCCAAATATATTCGGCTGGAGAGTCTTTTCAGTCAAGAAAACTTGCAGATAGGGGTTTCCCAACACGGGCTACAAAACTGCTATCTCAGTTTAAAACTTATGTTGAAGGTGAATTATTTCCTTTAAAAGTGCGGTAAAAAGTGCTTAAATGAACTATTTTGGCCAATTATATAGGGAAGTAGCAACATAACACATAAATGCGCTGAGCAACGGGGCGATTTTTTTCTTCTAACCCGCATATAATTGAATTTGTAGTTACATTGCGCCGAGGAGCGGCGCAAAAATTTGGAGTTGTATTCCCTGGACAACTGCATTCTTACTGTTGAAAGGCCCAGGGTCCCTTCAGATCGTCTAGGTGCCCCTCCGACCTTTTCAACGCCCTTCCGACCTGTTCAGGGACTCATCTGGGATCCGGAAAAGACATGATGTGGAGTGCGTGATATATATTAAATACAAAGAGGGCTTACTCTAGAAGACACATTCAAACCGGAGCTTTCGGGTATATTGTAACACACTGACGAAGGGTGTTACAATATACCCGAAAGCTCCGCTTTTAATATTTCTATTGTGGAGTAAGTCTTCTTTGTATTTAATCATCATCTGGGATCTCTACGTGTTTTTGGCCCTTCCGGTCTGACCAGGGACTCCTCTGACCTTCCAAGAAGCCCCTCTTGTGTGTCAAGAGGCCCATTCGGCCTGTTCAGAGGTCCTTCCGACCTGGCCAGGGACTGCACTGGCTGCTTTGTCGCCATGCCGACATGCTCAGGGGTCCCTCCGACCTGCCCAGGGACCCCTCCAATCTGGCTAGGGGCCAATTCGGCATGTTCAGAGGCCCTTCTTACCCACCCAGGGGTCCTTTCAGTCTGGTCAGGGGCCCCTCCGATCTGCACAGGGGCCCTTTGAACTTTCCAGGAGCCCTCTGGTCTCCCCAGGGGCCCTCTAGCTTTCTAAGGGGCCATTCCAACCTGGCAAGGGACTGCGCTGGCTGCTTAGTCGCCTTGCGACATGCTCTGAGGGCCCTCCGACCTGCCCTGGGGCCCTCCGTGCTGACTAGGGGCCCATTCGGCATGTTTAGGGCCCTTCTGACCCACCCAGGGGCCCTTTCGGTCTGGTCAGTCTAGGGGCCCCTCTAAACCTGCACAGGGGCCCTTTGAACTTATCAGGGGCTCTCTGGTCTGTCCAGGGGCCCTCCAACCTGCTCAGGGGCCCTTATGACCTGGCAAGGGACTGCGCTGGCCGCTTTGTCGCCCTGCCGACATGCTCAGGGGCCTCTCGACCTGCTGAGGGGCCCCTCTGTGCTGGCTAGGGGCCCATTCGACGTGTTCAGGGGGCCCTCTGACCCGCTCAGGAGCCCTTTCGGTCTGGCCAGGGGCCCTTCTGACATGCACAGGGCTCTTTTGAACGTCCAAGGGGCCCTCTGGTCTTTCAGAGAGGGCCCTAGTGGCCCTAAAGTGCTCTAAACTCTCTAAAGACCACGCTTCGCGTGGTTAAGAGCCCATGATACCGCGCTTCGCGCGGTCTCGTCGGCCCTTTTCGGCACGCTGTGCGCGCCGAAAAGGGCCCTCCGGCCTCCAGGGGGGGGGGGGCCTCCCCTCCCCCTTGGCTACGTGCCTGCTCCCTGCTAAGACATGGAAACAAACATAAAGAAGCATAAGAAGATAGGCAGGTTGAGTGTTAGATGTGTTCATATAAGAGAGTGCAGAAAGTAGCCACTGCTGAAAACAGCGAATGACTGCCCCCCCCCCCCCCCAACTACGTCCGCGGATTCTGCATTCACACATTCACATTCATTCATAGAGTTAGTGCAGGATTTCCAGTCATTCAGTTGGGGTACAAAGGGCAGGTCCTGGTTTGCTCTGTGAATTACCCATGCTGGAAACTAGCACAAGCTCCCAGCTAAGCCTGGTTGCACTGCTTATGTCTTGCTCAGAATCACCTATCGAATCCACTGGCGTTAATCGCAACTCGATATCTTTACCCAGTCCAGAGATATTAATGGGTAACCTTCGCAGCGACACCGATACGTTTTTTTTTGCGAGGCTGAAAGGGGGCATTTGGCATGCCATTTAATTGGCTGTAGACACTTCTTTATTTGTTATATCGAAAGGTCACACTCAATTTGGCTTTGAGTCAGAAAGTCAGGTTTCCACTGTGAAAAGGTCACGTTAGAAAAGGTCACAAGGTCACAAAATCAAAAAATCCCAATCATATTTTTTAATCGATGAAGTTTCCTTGCATCATTGCGAGTTCAGTGATATATCGCTTTTAATGTTTCCGGTCGTCTAACTACAAGTTATGAGCCATCAAAAAAAGGCCTGCAGCGTGACCTCTCGACATTGCCGGAGGCTATAACTCGGTTACCGTTGCTCGGCGAGGCAAAACACTTGCACAGCTGTCTTCAGGGCCTACGACAACCACATAGACCCACTATTAGATTAATTTGAGAGATGAGGGTGTAAAATCGACCCTCCGACTGTCGATCTGAACTGGAACGCACTGCAAAGGCAATTTTTACAACTGTGCGTCCGTCAGTTTTTTATGGGGAGGGGGGGGGGGGGTGGGTGGGTGGGGAGCAAATAATAGTTTCAGGACCTTTGGGGGGACCATGACCCCTTTGGCCCCCAGGATCCCTTTGCCCCCCCCCCGTCCTGGATCCGCCCCTGTACGCACGCACGCACGCACGCACGCACGCACGCACGCACGCACGCACGCACGCACGCACGCACGCACGCACACAGCACACACACACACACACACACACACACACACACACACACACACACACACACACACACACACAGACATATATATATATATATATATATATATATATATATATATATATATATATATATATATATATATATATATATATATATATATATATATATATATATATATATATATATATATATATATATATATATATATATATATATATATATATATATATATATATATATATATATATATATATATATATATATATATATATATATATATATATATATAT
>JAXIVJ010009464.1:45000-50955 GCA_036785665.1 Chirona hameri | reverse complement strand
TTTCGGCCACCTGCAAGATTTGCCTGGTATTCGCAAGAAGTGGTTTCAGACCGACCGAAGTGATTTTCGTGCCTCTTTCTTTCGTGTTTAATATTGTTTTCTTCATTTATTATTTTCAATAATTGGCCATGGGCCTCGCCCGTCGAAACTCCTTTCTACCGTTTCTGAAAGAGGCTACCACCGCCGTCTCCACCAATCGCACGGCTGCACACTCCCATACCGTCTCAAGTCTACCGTCGGCGTCGACAGCAGCCCGCGCGCCGGGCAGGGGAACTCTGTCCACATGGCCGACCCTCCTGCCGCCATCAATCACTCGCCACCCGGCGCCCACCCGGACAGTGGCGGCGTAAGGTGGCATCGCAGGGGGAGAAGAGCCGGCCATCGCGTCTAGGCACGTCGTCGTCACACCATCGATGAGGAACATCAATTGTATTGTATAATAACGAACAATCCACACGAATGTGGTTTTTACAGTTCTGAGTCAAAAATGGATACACATGGGATAAGACATGATATAGTAAAACATGCGCACATATATACACATACGTCCACACCGAAATCGAAATAAAATCAGACATTTGCTGGCAGGAGTCGGCGCTTCAGCTGTCTTTTAAATTGTCTGACAGACATATCGCTGAACTCGCGTGGCAGCTCGTTCATGCCAAGCGCCGCGCGGTAGGCGAAGCGCCTCTTGCCAGTCTCCGTCCTAACCCGCAGTAGGAATAGGAGCCGGTCCTGCCTAGTGGGCCGCGAGTGGGCAGGCCTGTCACAGTGGGTGACGAATATCTCGGCGAGACTCTCCGGCTCAGCGGTGCGGCGGACTTTGTGGAGAAGGCAGAGGGTTTGGTAGAGGACGAGGTTGGGAGCATCCAGCCACCCCACCGCGTCACGCACACCAGAAACGCGGTCGTGCTTGCGTTTTCCGGAAACGACTCGGCGATCAATGACGCCTGAACCAAGGCCGCGCTCTGATCCTCCTCACAGGCCCTGAATCCGCCTCTGGAACAGAGATCATGATCTCCAGTCGCCGGATCACGCCCATGGGGCGAAAACCAGCGGCTGAGGAGAGATCAGAGGGGGCCTATGTAGGTAAGAGTTGGGCCCCTGGAGGCCAGAGGGGGTCCTTTGGAGGTCAGAAAGGCCTCCGAAGGCCAGAGGGGGTCCTATGGAGGTCCTATGTAGGTCAAAGGCCCCTTCTCGAATGGAGGCCCCCTCTCAAATTGAGGCCCCACAAATTTCGACTTGCCCCCCCCCTCACAAAAATCCGTGGCGTCGACCCTGATGGGTGGTGGGTGATTTTAGGCCACATAGAGCTGCAGAACACTGCACAAAATGTTGAACAAATACAGTTGAGACAACCACAATGTGTTTTGGATGGCAAAATGTGGATAATGTAATCGTGAAAGCGCGAGTTGTTGAAAAAGAGAGTTCGGATTGAAATATAATGCCTAAGACAATATCCAATAAAGCGCTGCCACAAAATTATACCGCCTACATGGCGACCAGCTCACGTGGGACAAATTTGGACGGCGACCAACCAATGTTTTGTATTGCCCATGCCTGACAGATATCCCCTGCCGTACCTGCAGGACTTTGCCATCCACCTGCCGGGCTGCACAGTCTTCTCCAAGCCCAACCTGATTAGAGCCTAAAATCAAATTAAAGTAGAGCCGACAGACGTCCACAAGACAGCAATCACCACTCCATTCGGACTGTGGGAGATGGAGGCCCTGTCATTCGGACTCAGAAATGCCAGCCAGACGTTCCAGCGCTTCATGGATGAGGTGCTGCGGGGTGTCCCTGGCTGCTTCAGCTACCTAGATGACATCCTGATCGCCAGCCGCTCAGAGGAGGAGCACCTCGGGCATCTCTGACAGGTGCTGGAGCGACTGGACAAGTACGGTGTCGTCGTCAACAGCGTCAAATGTGTCTTCGGAGTCAGCAACATCACCTTCCTGGGCCACGACGTCACCATCGACGGCATCGCACCGCTGCCAGACAAGGTGAAAGCCATCCAAGACTTCCCTCGCCCGGACACAGAGCGGCAGCTTCGCCGGTTCATCGGGATGGTGGCGTACTACCACCGGTTCGTGCCAAGAAGGAAGGAGGAGGTCCTCTCCAAGAAGGAGTCCAAACGGGCTCGCGCCGTCACGTGGAGCGACGAGGCCGAGGGCGCCTTCACAGGTGTCAAAGCCAGGCTGGCAGAGGCCACGCGTTTGGCTCACTCAGCGGCCGGCGCTCCCATCAACATCCACGTGGACGCCTCTGACACGGGCGTGGGGGCGGTCCTGCAGCAGCACCTCGGCGGCCAATGGCAGCCGCTGGGGTACTTCTCCAAGACACTAAAACCGGCTGAGACGCGCTACAGCACGTTCGGGCGGGAACTCCTGACGGTCTACCTGGCCATCCGTCACTTCAGGCACAGAGTAGACGGCCGGGAGTTCACCATCTTCACGGACCATCGCCCGCTCGTCTCGGCCATCGGTTCCAGCTCTGACCGCTACTCTCCTCTCGAGACTCGCCATCTGGACTTCATCTGCCAGTTCTCCACGGACGTCCGTCACATCCCTGGAAAGGACAACGCTGTGGCGGACGCGCTGTCTAAGACGGTGGGTGCATTCCAAGCCTGACGCCTCCCCTCCAGGACTTCGACGAGCTGGCGGACGCCCAACAGGAAGACCAAGACCTCCAGACGTTCCTGGCATCACCGCACTCTCTGACGCTGCTCTGGACACAGCTCGACAGCGGGCAGACGCTAATCGTCGATGAGTCGTCCGGCACGCCGCGTCCGTTGGTTCCTGAGCGCCTTCGGCGAGAGTACTTCCGGCTCCTGCACGGTCTGTCACACCCGGGGATCCGCAGCACCCAACATCTCATCTGCAGCCGCTTCGTGTGGCCTAACATGAAGGCCGACATCAGGGACTGGATTTCCGGCTCCTGCACGGTCTGTCACACCCGGGGATCCGCAGCACCTAACATCTCATCTGCAGCCGCTTCGTGTGGCCCAACATGAAGGCCGACATCAGGGACTGGATTTCCGGCTCCTGCACGGTCTGTCACACCCGGGGATCCGCAGCACCCAACATCTCATCTGCAGTCGCTTCGTGTGGCCCAACATGAAGGCCGACATCAGGGACTGGATTTCCGGCTCCTGCACGGTCTGTCACACCCGGGGATCCGCAGCACCCAACATCTCATCTGCAGCCGCTTCGTGTGGCCCAACATGAAGGCCGACATCAGGGACTGGATTTCCGGCTCCTGCACGGTCTGTCACACCCGGGGATCCGCAGCACCCAACATCTCATCTGCAGCCGCTTCGTGTGGCCCAACATGAAGGCCGACATCAGGGACTGGACACGTGAGTACTTCCGGCTCCTGCACGGTCTGTCACACCCGGGGATCCGCAGCACCCAACATCTCATCTGCAGCCGCTTCGTGTGGCCTAACATGAAGGCCGACATCAGGGACTGGATTTCCGGCTCCTGCACGGTCTGTCACACCCGGGGATCCGCAGCACCCAACATCTCATCTGCAGCCGCTTCGTGTGGCCTAACATGAAGGCCGACATCAGGGACTGGATTTCCGGCTCCTGCACGGTCTGTCACACCCGGGGATCCGCAGCACCCAACATCTCATCTGCAGCCGCTTCGTGTGGCCCAACATGAAGGCCGACATCAGGGTTCCGGCTCCTGCACGGTCTGTCACACCCGGGGATCCGCAGCACCCAACATCTCATCTGCAGCCGCTTCGTGTGACCCAACATTAAGGCCGACATCAGGGACTGGATTTCCGGCTCCTGCACGGTCTGTCACACCCGGGGATCCGCAGCACCTAACATCTCATCTGCAGCCGCTTCGTGTGGCCCAACATGAAGGCCGACATCAGGGACTGGACACGTGAGTGCGTCCCGTGTCAGCGCGCCAAAGTGCAACGGCACACACGGGCGCCGGAAAACGCGTTCGTGCCCCCGGAGGCGCGGTTCGACCACGTGCACATCGACCTCGTCGGACCGCTACCGCCCTCTGACGGACACGCCTACCTCCTCACATGCGTGGACCGGTTCACACGATGGGTGGAGGCACTCCCTATGCCTGACATCAGGGTGGCGACTGTGGCGCGCGCCTTCGTCTCCGGCTGGGTGGCGCGGTTCGGAGTACCTGCACAGATCACCACTGGCCGCGGCTCACAGTTTGAGTCAGGTCTGTGGCGCCATCTCTCCACCCTGCTCGGCTGTAAGCGCCACCGAACCACGAGCTACCCTCCCCAGAGCAACGGGATGGTGGAGAGGTTTCATCGGCAGCTCAAGACGGCGCTGCGCGCGTCCGACGGATCACCGCGCTGGACCGACCGGCTACCACTCATCCTGCTCGGCGTGCGCTCTGCCCTGAAAGAGGACCTCGGCTGCACGGCGGCAGAGCTGGTGTACGGACAACCCCAACATCTCCCCGGGGAGTTCCTCACCCCGCCGCCACTTACGAAGCTGCTGGAACCGTCGTCATACGTTGACGACCTGCGCCGGGTCATGCGTCATCTTCGTCCAGCGGCCCCACGGGCGGGTGCTTTCGTTCCGTCGGCCCTCGAAGACTGCAGCCACGTCTTCGTCCGCCGAGACGCCTCCCAGCCCCCGCTGGACCCACCGTACGACGGTCCCTTCAGGGTGGTGCGGAGGTCGACAAAAACTGTCGTCATCCACAGTAAGGGAAAGGATGAGGTCATCTCCATTGACCGCGTACAGCCCGCCTACCTCGACTCGTCTCCCGGCGCGTCGGAAGCCTCGCCAGAGCCGCCGGGCCGCCCAGCGACAAACGCAGACATCCCCTGACTGGCCCACGGCTGCTCCTACCAGCGGGAGGACCACCTGTTCAGCCCTCACTGGCGCCGCCTGCCGGCGGCCGCACAGCGAGGCCTTCTTGGGGTCGGCCGGCGCCGTCTGCCTCGTCTCCGGCCGAACCACCGCCCGTCGCGCTAGCTCCATCTGTGCGGCCGGAGTCCGTAGAGCCGCCTCCTGTGCGACCCATCCTGTGCACTCGCTCGGGGCGGGTTGTGTCGCGTCCCGTACGGTTTGACACGTCACGTTCAGCCAGTAACGGGTCTGGGGGGGGGGGGGGGGCGGGCGTACTGTAGCGGTCATACTACGGCAGCATTTTAGTGTATTTTCTTTGTATTGTCTCTGCCGCGCCGTGTTTGTACATCATATTCATGTGTGCCATTTCCTCTACTGGCTGCTAAATCCTTCACGCGTATGATTTCCTTTTTCAGTAGTTATCTAGTTAATTCGTGTTTATTGTAAATAAGTGTTTATATTTTTAGTTATCGAACATCCCAATTGTTATTGTACACTGCTATATACCTCTGGCTCTCAGGTTAAGTGACCGCGTAATAATAGTTTCAGTTCCGTGTGCGACAGCGCCGCACGGCCTTCTTCACTGACCGGCTAAGCCGCACGCACGGCACGCAGACCGGCACTGGAAACGTTTTGAGTCATAATATATCTACGACGCGCCAACACCGATTGTGATCTGATCATAGATCGCGGACGAACGGACTCCCGCGATACTACGCCCCTGCTGACGTCTGATGGATCAGCATGTGAAATCATGCCTGACGTCTGATGAGTTATCGTGTGATGTTGCTGCCTGCGTGTGTGTGTGTGTGTGTGTGTGTGTGTGTGTGTGTGTGTGTGTGTGTGTGTGTGTGTGTGTGTGTGTGTGTGTGTGTGTGTGTGTGTGTGTGTGTGTGTGTGTGTATGTGTGTGTGTGTGTGTGTGTGTGTGTGTGTGTGTGTGTGTGTGTGTGTGTGTGTGTGTGTGTGTGTGTGTGTGTGTGTGAGTGTGTGTGTGTGTGTGTGTGTGTGTGTGTGTGTGTGTGTGTGTGTGTGTGTGTGTGTTGTGTGTGTGTGTGTGTGTGTGTGTGTGTGTGTGTGTGTGTGTGTGTGTGTGTGTGTGTGTGTGTGTGT
>JAXIVJ010009464.1:37500-42500 GCA_036785665.1 Chirona hameri | reverse complement strand
TGGATCCATATGTATAGCACGTGAATACCAAATTTCATGCTTATAGCATATTTTTTGTCATTCATCATTGAAGTCCTAACCAAGGCTGTGCTAAATTTAGTGGCGGAATTTGTGCAGAATCACCCAAATTTTCACAAATGCAAAGTTGTAGCCCATTTCCGTGCAATGGGTGTAGCGAGGTCAACTGTCTATGTCATCATGAGAAACCTTGAGGGAAGAAGAAATGTTGAACACAAAATCATCGGGAAAAGACTTCGACCTGTGGTCAAGATACCCCGTCAAAGAAGGCAGGCCCTCGTTCACGCCGCCCGTAACCGCGTGGACGTGTCCCTCCGTCTCCTGGCCAGGCGCTTCGGAGTATCCCCTAGCTACGTGAGGAAAATCCTCAAGGAGGAAGGCATTAGATACCGGAAGACGACCAAGGCCCCAGCAGCCACTCCGGAGCAGCTGAAGACGCAGAAAAACGGATACGCAGACTGGCGAGGGGCACGCTCAAATCTGCAGGCGAATTTGGCGTGGTTATGTACAATAAAAGCTATTTCATCTACGACGGGTCTGAAATGCCTGGTAACCAGGGTTGCTATGCTGGACCGGGAGGAGATGTGTCAGAAGATGTGGAAAATCGGACCGCCGGCAAATTCCCGCGGAAACTTCTGGTGTGGGTCGCCATATCTCCGTGTGGGGTCGCTAAGTCCGTCATATGCCCCAGTCGCGCCAATATGTCAATGGGGACGTGTAACGGGAGCAATGCCATGAGAAGGTGCTCTTCCCATATCTGACACACCATTACCCCCGTGGTGGATATGTGTTCTGGCCAGATCTCGCAGCCGCTCACTACGCGCGTAAAACATTGGATCTCCTAGAGCGTGCGCACGTGCCATATGTCCCCGCGAGGATAATCCCGCCAATGTCCCCCAGCTGAGGCCCATTGAGTATTTCTGGGGCTGGATGAAGCAGGAGGTGTACAAGGGAGGATGTAAAGCCCGAAGCGATCCAGATCTGAAGAAACGGATCCGCCGCGTGCTTCGCGAAATGGACCTGGAGGTGCCGCGCAAGACGATGGCGCGGGTGGGAGAGCGCGGGCGGGCTGCAGACCGTCACGGGCCAGCAGCGCCCTCCACTAGTGGCTGCAGTTAGTAGGTGAATGTGACTATGTACAGGTCAAGTTTGGTCTGGATATGTTGAAATACACATAAGTTATGGGAGATTGAAATTTGTCCAGAAATTAAGTGCACACACGTTACATATATTAACTGCAATCTTCCTTTTACTCTGAATAAATGCAGCGCAGGACATGTCCACTACCTTCTGCTTGTATTGCACCATTTTGTCATGTCAACCGTTTTGATTTGGAACGAGCAACAACCGACCAAGGGATGTCCATTCTGGATCCAGCAATGCATTGTCCATTCTGGATCCAGCAATGCATGTGTTCCGGATTTAACCCCGCCAGCAGAGGCTAGCTGGTGTTAATTCTGCGGTCTGGCATAAGTAGAGCTGAAGTTAAAGCTCCAGTCTTGTAGTTTTTGACTTCTTTGGAAGTCAACACTGTACACCAGCTTTCAAATTGGTGCTCTGGAAGAAGTTCATTTTCATGAGATAATTTTTGTTTAGAACATCAGCCGCTACCGAACATAATGTTGAATCTTGATGCATGCCACCAAAAAGCAGGAGCCTTCTATTTCAAATGGTGTATCTCACATTAACATACAACTAACCGATAACAACATACCATTTTTAATTAATATTGGCTTTCAGTCCTTTCCCGGCCCTGTCCATTAGACACATCCGCTCGTGACCGGTGTGTAATATCCAAACTATGAGGTTTGCACTTGTTCCCAGTAACATAGCTATGCGGCTCAGGCTGGTTGAACCCCTGTAACAAATCAGTGCGTCCACGTGCCTGGCTTAAAACATCTCTGTGACCCTCCTCCACATGCGACTCATCCTATATTCCTCAATATGCCCGCGTCGAAATATGTCCCGTACTTGGTAGCGCACGGCTGCCGCCGTATTGGCGCATCACAGCTGGATATCCTCCCAGACCTGTGCCGGCTTGGCGGGCGAGTCACCACTCTCAGCGTGCGCCGGCTGGAAGCGGTGGCTGGTCTTCACACTCTGTTCACCAGGGCGGGACTGAGCTGACTGCGTGTTCTGCTCGTTCTGATTCGCCACCGCCGGCTGCTGTCTCTCACAAACAACCACCGACTTCGGAGGATGATCAGGGGCCTTCGCCGCCACATTGACCTCGACTTCAACTGTCTGGGCGACAACGCTGGTCCCAGCAGTCTGAATCAGGACCCTGCCACCGCTGGTTCCGACAGCCTGAGTCAGGACCCTGACACCGTTGGTCCCGGCCGTCTGAGTCAGGACCCTGACACCGCTGGTCCCGGCCGTCTGGTCCGGGTCCCCTGCACTGGCACCGCTGGTCTGTTCAGGGACGGCGGTGCTGACGTTGCTGGTCTGTTCAGGGGCCGCTATGCTGGTCTGTTCAGGGGCGGCAGTCTGGTCGCTCTGCTCAGCAGTGCCGAGGTGGATGGCTGCAGGTCCGGAGAGACCACGCCGGTGGCCGCGGCCGGCCGCTCTGTGGACGGTCGCCGGCGCCGGCAGCGCCGGGACCGCCGGCAGGGGTACTGCCTCCACAGCGGCCGGCTGCTGCTGCTGCTGCTGCTGCTGCTGCTGCTGCTGCTGCTGCTGCTGCTGCTGCTCAGGAGACCCCGGTGTCGAATCCGGAGAAAAGCCAGCGTTCACAATACCGTCCTGAACACGAGAAGCAAGAATTACTGACAGTTCAACACACCACCCGGGTCAGGCATTAATCATTTTTAATGCATTAAAACCGATAATTAGCAAAAATATTTAATTAACAAAAAACTTTTGTTAACTAAACAAACCTTGTCAGAAATTCGAGGCTATTTTTAGACAAACCAGAAACATTCACAGCAATACAGCATTAATGAGAATGACCTAAGCAGAGTGATATGGCAAAGAGCATGCTATGACATTTTAAAAGTTAACCTGTGTTATGAGATGCAAGACGATATTACATTAAACAATGTATATATAACATAAAACAGCATATAACGTTTGAAGTTGGTTTGGTGCCGACTGCAACATGTGCTGTGTGACCTGCGCTGCGCCTGCTGTTGGAGCTCTGGGGGCACGTCTGATCTGCGTCTGCTGTTCTGGGAACACGTCTGACCTGTTGTTCGTGCTCTGGAAACATGTCTGACCTGTGTCTGCTGCTCTGGGAGCACGTCTGACCTGAGTCTGCTGTTCTGGGAGCACGTCTGACCTGTTGTTCGTGCTCTGGAAACATGTCTGACCTGTGTCTGCTGCTCTGGGAGCACGTCTGACCTGTGTCTGCTGTTCTGGGAGCACGTCTGACCTGTGTCTGCTGCTCTGGGAACACGTCTGACCTGTGTCTGCTGCTCTGGGAGCACGTCTGACCTGCGTCTGCTGTTCTGGGAGCACGTCTGACCTGTGTCTGCTGTTCTGGGAGCACGTCTGACCTGTGTCTGCTGTTCTGGGAGCACGTCTGACCTGTGTCTGCTGCTCTGGGAGCACGTCTGACCTGTGTCTGCTGTTCTGGGAACACGTCTGACCTGTGTCTGCTGCTCTGGGAGCACGTCTGACCTGTTGTTCGTGCTCTGGAAACACGTCTGACCTGTGTCTGCTGCTCTGGGAGCACGTCTGACCTGTTGTTCGTGCTCTGGAAACATGTCTGACCTGCGTCTGCTGTTCTGGGAACACATCTGACCTGCGTCTGCTGTTCTGGGAGCACGTCTGACCTGTGTCTGCTGCTCGGGGAACACGTCTGACCTGTTGTTCGTGCTCTGGAAACATGTCTGACCTGCGTCTGCTGCTCTGGGAGCACGTCTGACCTGTTGTTCGTGCTCTGGAAACATATCTGACCTGCGTCTGCTGTTCTGGGAGCACGTATGACCTGCGTCTGCTGTTCTGGGAACACGTCTGACCTGTTGTTCGTGCTCTGGAAACATGTCTGACCTGCGTCTGCTGCTCTGGGAACACTCTGACCTGTTGTTCGTGCTCTGGGAACACGTCCTCGTAGGCAGGCGGCTTGTCCGTGTCCTCCTCGGAGTAGGACGGAGGCCGGTCCAGGATGGCATGGCTGCCCACGTAGAAGTCGCCGGAGTGGAAACTGATGTCACTGTTCCGCCGCAGCCACGGCACTCGGCGACCTAGACGGTCCCTGACCGACAACAACACGACAGTTAGGTATTCTGGGCCGACATGTGTTTTGATTTAAACGTTTTTTAACATTTGAAAAACAATTCTTTAAACGTTGACCGAAATTCTATACTCTTAAAAGCTAAATTCTATACTCTTAAAAGCTTCTGTTGTGGTGGCGAAAGTCACATGCTTCCACTTATACCGATTTGTTTTCTCTCATAGAATGGCAAAAAAGGCATTGCTAAGATTATCCAAATATTAGCATTTACTATAATTTAGGAGAAAAAGATACTTTCTTTGAAAATAACCATAGAAATAAAACAAAGATAATAACTGAGGCCTTTTTGTGCTTTAACATGGGTTTTTAATTAAGATAGCAGATTTGTAGAGCAGAGCTGCAGATCGAAAAACGGGTTGTGAAATAATTATCTCGCTACGCTAAGTAATTTCGACACAGGACTAGTGGGCCCCTTTTAGAAGACGCTGTTTCGTGCCCCGATCGGGGCACGAAACTTGTTTCGGGTCAGCACAACGGTTGTTTACGTTACAGCAGCCTGCGTATATATGCCTAAAGTCCGCCGTTATTGTGTGCAATAGTTTCCATATCCAAGCTACCATATGCATGGCCAGGGACGCAGGAACTATGTTCAAGTTGGGGCGGGAGGGGGGAGGCGGAGGCATTCTGAAGTCGATTATTTCCATGCAACGCCCATAGGCGTAATGTTAAAATCCAAAATGTTTGGGGGGAGGGGGCAGCTGCCCCCTCCCCCCAAACTATGTGCATGACGTCATAATTCTCATGAAGT
>JAXIVJ010009464.1:27500-35000 GCA_036785665.1 Chirona hameri | reverse complement strand
GGAACCATCATCTGTCACTCAGTGAGCTCTATAAGTGTACCAAATTTGGAGTGGCTAGCGGAAAAAAATCCCGCAATCAGAGGACCCCCGCGATATCAGGTTAACCCCCCTAGAGGAAAAAACGTCGTCCCCCTCGGAAAAATCAGCAAAATTGTTTTTCCGCACCCATGTGGCCTACCCGTCCACCGAGTTTGGTCGCCCTGCGTTCACTGGTATGGGCGGCACGTCTTGTCAAGCAGTGTGTTGCAGTGGGGTCACGTTACGGCTCGTGGCACGTGCCACATGCCACCGATCGATCGGCGACTGGCACCATCCTCTGTCCCCCGTCACACTGCTCCTGACCGTGCAGACGGCGTGGCGCTGCGCCTTTTTGTCGATGCGCTGGGACCAAAAGACCTTGGACAGACAAGCAAGCAAACATACAAAGTCACTACAGTAGAGTTCCCCAGTATAAACCTCCGATATTTCACTTTGTCAAAACCTACGGTTTTAACCATCTTTCTGCTGAGAGAGATTCTACCAACTCCGCTCAATCTGCTCAGCCATTCGCTAATTTCGTTCCAAAAACTCCGCATGTAATCCCACCCCCGAAATGTATGATTTATAGTATCCCTAGCACTGTTACATCTTGGACATCTATCATGTTCGGCTATGCCTATGCGGAATAGCAAGCTATTTGTTGCAACGATTTTCGTCATAATCTTATAATTCAGCATCTGAAGTAGAGCTGATGTGGTACTTTTATATATTGATTCATATGTTACAGTCCAATCCACATTTCCAAATTGTATTTCCCAATGGCGTTCCCATGAATTGTGACTTTGTCGGTATTTGTCACTGATTAACCGATGGTAAAACTTTGTTGCTCCGCGTCTGCTTTCAAGAACACAACTTACATAAGGATGGATGATTGGTTCCACATGCTTTTCTTTATTACGTTGTGCTATTAAGTATTTTGGTAAACTTCGAATGATACCCAGTAAATCTAAAAGCGTGGCTCTAACGCCAAACTTGTCTTTAAATTCACTAAAATTCAGAAAGCGTCCTGTTTCGCTCACGACGTCATCAATATTATGCAGGCCCCTACTCATCCACTGCCCAATCTTCTCATCTTTAGATTTGGTTTCATTTGAATACCATAAACAACAGCGACCTACATCTAATAAGTCTATCACTATCGTTGAAATTAATTTGGCGTACGCCATTATTGTCTCTTTCCAAAAAGCATTCCCTATCGTTTTTGCTAATTTTGCGAGCGATCGCGCGTTTCTGTTCAATACAAAGGCGGCTTGAGCTATTTCACTATCAAAAAGTGTTGTCCAAACCTGGGTAGAAACTAACTACCTCCTAATCCATGTTATCTTAAGTGCTTCAATGTAGGACTCTATCTCGATCATCGCTACTCCACCTTCGTTATATTTTTTGTACATACTGCTTCTTTTGATTCTGTCTGTTCTCCCACCCCATACCAAGTTAAACATCACCTGCTTTACCTTGTCGGTGAACCGCTTGGGTGGTGCAGGAAGAGCGGTAAATAAATGCGTAAATTTGGGTAAGAGCAACGACTTAATGACAATGACTTTCCCTTAATTGTAAGATTACGACGCTTCCATCCTTTTATGATTGCCATAACTTGGTTCAGCTCATTTTCGAAATTTTCTTGAAAGATTGTACTTTCGTCGTTTGCATAATATACACCTAAGACCTTAAGTTTCTTCACCCATCGGAAATTTAGGTCTTCACAGATCACAGCCTTTCCTCGACTTCAGCACCCGCCCAAAAAGCTTCAGTTTTGCCTATATTTGGCTTAAGACCGGAAAACTTCGCGAATATTCCTTAGTCGTAGAACAGTGTTCGGTAACTGTTCACGCTACCATCTCGAAAACAGAGAGTATCATCGGCATATGCTGAAACCTTAAACTCGGTGCCGCCTACCATTATGCCCTTAATGCGTGAGTTTTGACGTATTTTTCCAACAAACATTCCATCACCACCAAAAAATGTAGCAGCTTATGTAGCTCTCCTTGCCTACAAGATCTTTGTATATCAATACTTCCCGAAATGTGTCCATTATAAACAAGTCTCGAGAAGGATCCAACATACAAGACATCAAACCACCTTACCACCGATTCGGGGAAATTTCGCTTCTTCAATATCTTTCTGATAAAAGCCCAACTTACTGTATTAAAAGCCCCTTCAATATCCAAGCTTATAAACAAGGCATGCATTCCTTTGCTTTTTTATATTCAATCAAATCAAATGTCAGACGTGTGTCCCACAAATCGGTCATTAACAAAGCCTGTCTGAGCCTTTTCAATGATGGATGGTTTCAGTTTCAGTTTCAGTTTCAGCTTATTTTGTTTAACAAAAGATACATAAATTAACAGACAATTGCGGATCATATCGGACAATGCGGATCAGCTTAAATTAAAGCGCCTCTCCAACATAATTAAATGGAACAAAACAAAACAAAACCAAGAAACAGGTAACGCCGGCCCCGTCAAAAGCCCTATTGACAGCCCCGCCAACAGTTGGTATGACTTCCTTACATAGGTGTCGATTTATATACTTTTGGGGTGGCCCTCGGCCCCCCCCCCAATGTTGAGTTCGCCCCCCCCCCCCAAATGGTGTCCTCGACCCCCCCCCCCAATAATTTTGGCCGCTGGCGGATCCAAGAAGGGGCAAAGCGGCCAAGCCTCCCAAACCGCCTGAAATGGGCAACAAACGTGACACGTTTCCTATTTCAAAAGAAAGTCTACGCAGCTTTTACTAGGAAAAGTTTGTTTTAAATCCCCTCTTTACGTATAAAGATGCGAAATCCGGTGAATTTTTTAACATATTTACAATGTTTGATTGTTAGGACATTTTTCCGAAGACATGCTTTTTTAATTGATTTCTTTTAAATTATTTGTTGGGGGGTCAAAAACCAAAGTTTCCACAAATTCGAGAATCTATTTTGTATCCCTTGCCATTTCTATTTTCTGACGTTTTGTTTGACGCATTTTGCTCAAAATATAGACTTTGTATAATCACTTAAAGTTTAGCTGTTTTTTATTCGCCAAACTCGTGTGTAGTGACGTCACTAAATTCGTTATATCTCTATTTTTTCGACACAATTTCTTCATTTATGCACATAAGACGTAAATTTGGTGTAGAAGAAGGTACCAAAAGTTTCACGTTGATATCACTATTGTTTTTTTAGCTATTGCGAAAATTCGTCAGGGGGAGATATTTCCCCCCCCCCCCCGCCCCCAGTCAATGGCAGGTTAACATTGCCGTTTTACTAAGTAAGGGTTCCAGGTAAGGACTCGGGCCTTCTGGCGGATGCAGACCGGCCCAAAACATTGGTTTGAGGGGCCGTCCGACATAATTCCAAAACTCATGAAATTTCGTCTGTTGTTGCATTATGAATTGATTATAAACACTGTTCTTTGTACAAGTTGCCTAGAATTTCTTTAAAATGTGTGAATTTTCAGCCGATTTTGGTGGTTTCGGTAAAGCCATGGCGCTGATAGACTCCCCTTGGATCCGTCCCTGTTCGGCCACTGGCGGATCCAGGGGCTGGGAGCATCAGGGGCAAATGCCTCCCCCACAGGAATCGGGGGGGGGAATGCAATACAAGTATGCCCCCCACGCGTTCCCAATTTATCGTAAAATCGTAAGAATTGTCTTTGCAGCAGTCAAAATCCAGCTATCCACAGTCAAAAATCGGAAAACTTAGCGCCGTTTCGCGGCATCACACAACTTTCGCAATTGTTTATACAAATTTGGAAAACGGAAAAATGAATTCTGGTGTCTGGCAGAGGCTCTCCTTGGCGGTAGTTGCTGGCACTGGCGGATCCAGGGGGCATCATGGGGAAATCCCCCCCCCACACACACACACACAGGAATCTGGGAGGGGCATACAGTACAAGTATGCCCCCCGCGCGTTCCCTACACTGAAAGTGAAAAACAATGATCTTAGGAGAAAAGTTTCATGAAAACGGAAGTGTTTTTTTTTTCTCGAGTGATTGAATTTCAAGTTTGTATGTATACCTTGCTTACAATGATAAAACAAAACAGCGCACCTGATGCAATTCAAGCAGCCCCGGTGACACTTAACCCGCGCTCCGCTGAAGGGGGGGGGGGGGGGGGGGGGGCAGAATCTGCCCCACTCCCAGATTTGCTCAATAAATTGAAATATATGATAGATATCAACGTCAAACTTTCAGTACTTATGCTGCATCGATTTTACGTCGTCTCACTAAAGCCAATGAAATTGATGTAGTTTTTGGAGATAATGACGTTGACGTCATGTCATGCCATTTTTGGTGGAAACATGATAAATGTTTGAACAATCGTAGAAAATAGAGTTTGAAGCAAATTGCACAGCGAAATGTTTAAAAGAAAGGAAATGACATTATTTTCAAAATGGCTATCTCGATTCGCGAACGCTTGTGTTTTTTACCCCCCAAAATCAACCAACCTTTTCTCGGGGAAAAAATACACAAAATAAATTTTGCGAATTTGAAAAGTGAATTTATTAAGCTCAAATACCAAAATATGGTGACCCTACCCAAAGCTGCAGAGGAAAACAATGGGGATACCCTTTAAGCCACAAAAAGATGCCCCACGGAGAGAGGCTGGATCCGCCAGTGTGTTCACCCCCCCCCCCCCCCTCAACCGTTTTAAAAATTGACACCGCTGCAGTTTCTTAAATCTATTTGCAAATACGGACGATATAATTGTATAACTTATCCTTTAACAGAGTAATTGGGCGATAGGAATTTATATCATCTCTGGGTTTTTGTGGCTTTGGATAAGACAAATAATGCCCTCACGTAGTCAATGGGAACACTCCTTTGTTGAAACGCTCCAGTGTCATTCGATAGTATGCACTTTTAAGGTCTACCCAGAAGAATTTTGAGAACTCTGCAGGGAAGCCATCAGAACCAGATGATCTCTTATCTATATTACTATTTGATAAGCGTATGTCCTGTCTGGCTATCTGTCTGTGTCTATCTGTCTGTGTCTATCTGTCTGTCTATCTGTCTGTCTATCTGTCTGTCTATCTGTCTGTCTATCTGTCTGTCTATCTGTCTGTCTATCTGTCTGTCTGTCTGTCTGTCTGTCTGTCTGGCTATCTGTCTGGCTATCTGTCTGTGTCTATCTGTCTGTGTCTATCTGTCTGTGTCTATCTGTCTGTCTATCTGTCTGTCTATCTGTCTGTCTATCTGTCTGTCTATATGTCTGTCTATCTGTCTGTCTATCTGTCTGTCTATCTGTCTGGCTATCTGTCTGTGTCTATCTGTCTGTCTCTATCTGTCTGTCTATCTGTCTGTCTATCTGTCTGTCTATCTGTCTGTCTATCTCTGTCTATGTGTCTGTCTATCTGTATGTCTATATGTCTGTCTCTCTGTCTGTCTATCTGTCTGTCTATCTGTCTGTCTATCTGTCTGTCTATCTGTCTGTCCATCTGTCTGTCTATCTGTCTGTCTATCTGTCTGTCTATCTGTCTGGCTATCTGTCTGGCTATCTGTCTGTGTCTATCTGTCTGTGTCTATCTGTCTGTCTATCTGTCTGTCTATCTGTCTGTCTATCTGTCTGTCTATATGTCTGTCTATCTGTCTGTCTATCTGTCTGTCTATCTGTCTGGCTATCTGTCTGTGTCTATCTGTCTGTCTCTATCTGTCTGTCTATCTGTCTGTCTATCTGTCTGTCTATCTGTCTGTCTATCTGTCTGTCTATCTCTGTCTATGTGTCTGTCTATCTGTATGTCTATATGTCTGTCTCTCTGTCTGTCTATCTGTCTGTCTATCTGTCTGTCTATCTGTCTGTCTATCTGTCTGTCTATCTGTCTGTCTATCTGTCTGTCTATCTGTCTGTCTATCTGTCTGTCTATATGTCTGTCTATATGTCTGTCTATCTGTCTGTCTATCTGTATGTATATCTGTCTGTCTATATGTCTGTCTATCTGTCTGTCTATATGTCTGTCTATCTGTCTGTCTATCTGTCTGTCTATCTGTCTGTCTATCTGTCTGTCTATCTGTCTGTCTATATGTCTGTCTATATGTCTGTCTATCTGTATGTATATCTGTCTGTCTATATGTCTGTCTATCTGTCTGTCTATATGTCTGTCTATCTGTCTGTCTATCTGTCTGTCTATCTGTCTGTCTATCTGTCTGTCTATCTGTCTGTCTATCTGTCTGTATATCTGTCTGTCTATCTGTCTGTCTATCTGTCTGTCTATCTGTCTGTCTATCTGTCTGTCTATCTGTCTGTCTATCTGTCTGTCTATCTGTCTGTCTATCTGTCTGTCTATCTGTCTGTCTATCTGTCTGTCTATCTGTCTGTCTATCTGTCTGTCTATCTGTCTGTCTTGTCTGTCTATCTGTCTGTCTATCTGTCTGTCTATCTGTCTGTCTATCTGTCTGTCTATCTGTCTGTCTATCTGTCTGTCTATCTGTCTGTCTATCTGTCTGTCTATCTGTCTGTCTATTTATTATTTATTTATTTATTGTACATCGTGGGATTATCCCCTCTAATGGACCGAGGTCCGGGGGCTATTCCTAATCCCGAGTCCAGAAACGTAGGGTGTATAAAAACAGTGGATAGAATATCATTCACACGCACATATTCCCAGTCAGGTACATATACAATAGATTCGTCGCTCTACTCCTTCGTCGGTAGCAGGCGCTTCTTCAGCGTACGTTTGAACGACGCCACTGACACGGTCGCAAGTTCAGGTGGCAGCTCATTGTAGAGCTTAGCTGCGCGATACACAAACTGACGCTTGCCCGCAGCAGAGCCGGTGATGCGAGGCAGACTGAGCAGATGGTCTTGCCTAGTACTGCGCACACGATCAGCACGCTCTCGGTTCGTGTAAAACTGCGAAGTTACTCTGGTTAATACTCTGGTTGGCCGGTGACGCGGATCCGATGAAGTGAGGCCAAAGTCTGGTGATAAAATAAGTCCGCAGACGTGAGCCAGCCTAGCTCTTCCCTAGCAGCCGAGATGGGGTCGAACTTCCTTTTTCCTGAGATTATGCGAGCGGCAAAGTTGATGATCTTTTGAACTGCTGCTAGATGTTTAGCCGAACCGTTTCCAAAGATAGGGAGGCAGTACCGAATGTGAGAAAAGACCAGTGCGGATACGATGATGGGCAGGATCTCAGGTGGAAGCTGGTGACGAAGCTGAGCTATTCCCGCCAAGATGCCCATGCATTTCTGGCTGACGAAGGTCACGTGGGAGTCCCAGTTCAGGCAGCGGTCGAATATCACCCCCAGATTCTTTGCCTCACTGCACGGAGTAAGCGCGACGTCGCGGAATTTAACAGTGAATGCCGGTAAGGTGCGGAGATTTTGACGCGTTCCGATCGGGAGCAGTTCAAACTTAGTTTCGTTCACCTTCAGACCATTTGCACAGAAATAATCATCCAGTGAGGCCAGGACTGATTCTAGACGGGCGATGAGACCGGGCAAGTCAGATTTAGGGCCAGAAACGAGAATGTGGGTGTCGTCG
>JAXIVJ010009464.1:7500-17500 GCA_036785665.1 Chirona hameri | reverse complement strand
ACAGTTTTTGACTCCAGTTTCAAACTTACAGAATTTCATAAGGGTTATAGGTACCTACAATTCGCTTATCTCGTTTTTTTATATCGGTGACCTAAGGTCGGGTCAATTTCGTGACTTCCCCATTATAAGTCAATGGGAAATATTAAAATGCCTCCTATTCCGAGGATATGCACAGTGAGAGGCTTACAGGAAGTTATTTTATAGATTTTACCTCCCTTTTTCGCTAACCTGGCACCGCCTATGGATGCAAATATGCTTTATAACTGTTGTGTCCGATGTCACAATAGCGCACTATTTCATTTATTGAAAAGAAGAAGAAAAAAGACGGTTTTATAATGCATTTATTTTACCCCCAAATTTAGTGACCTGAAAACGCCTATGATTTGTGAATTTTAAAAAGTCACCATTATATATCAATCCCCAATTAAATTGTGCTGGATCACAAATACCTCTAATATTGGTAATGTTTGCCCCCCCCCCCCCCCCCCTGTTGCCCCCCTATCACATATTTCGATTGTGTATTATTGTTTTCTCGGAAATGTAGATTGTGTTGAGGGGAATCAAACGCCGTTTAATTTATGAAAATCGGACGGGTAGATCTCGAGATCTCCGGGGGGCGAAATCCGCCCCCCCCCCCCCTGCCACTAATAGGGGTAGCCAGGAGCCTGCCACTAATGGGGTTAAGTTATCGAAGTAACGGCTAACTAAGACGCAACAATTATTGCAAATTACATTTGCCCTAAATCAGTGATTCTCAATTAGGGTGCCATTACCCCAACTTAGGGTAACGGAGCCTTCCGGCGGGGGTAAAGGCGATTGAGCAGCTGTAGGTGAACAATTATAGCTGATACTGTACCTATAATGACTATTGACAATAATAACTCGATCGATGTTTTACATTATATTAGCAAAACTTTCGATACCAATGATTTTGTGTTTTCTTTCATTTTCAGTATCCCTCGCAGTGATCATGATACTTGTTATCGAAAGCTTTGCTAATCTAATATAAAACATCGTTTGAGTTATTATTGTAATTATAGGTACACCATCTGTCATGGAGCAGTTACAATTATAGCTGATAACGTTTTATGATGGCGCACAATGCCACACATCTGTCCCAGTTTCTGTTCCACTGCACTGCCACCAGATTATCGCCAAAAACATCCAAACCAATTAATGCTAAATGATGTTCAGCTTTGTGATCGGCTTACGTGTTGTTATACGCTGGCCACCTATTTAACAGCACACGTGTGTCTACTTGTATTCCTGCCCTAGATGGCACTAGTAGTAAACGCCTGAAGTTATGCTGTACCGGAAGGCTTGAAGTCGAGAACTGAGGTGCGGTCTGCACAATGAGCGAGGGGATAACGAGTCATTCTTGTCAGTGGCGGCGGAACCGTTCTGGGCAAGGGCGGGGGGTGGGGGGGGGGGGGGGGGGGGGGGGCATTTCAATTTCACTCCTCAGTCCAAATGTTGCAGACCGGGGGGTGGAGTCGGGTCGTCAGTCGGGTCGTCACCACCATCGTATTTTATCTAGTGTAAATTGGTGTTTGCTCAGGGGGCGGGGCATGACCCCGTTCTCCCCCCCCCCCCCTTAGATAGGTCCCTGGTCGCGGCTATATGATCTTATATATAAAACCAACGAAATATGAGGTATGTACAAAGTGCTCTCAAAAATATAATGCATCTCCCACATAAGAACAAAATGAAATTGTAAGCACAGGTCAAGGTCAGGGTCACAAACAGGCAACGGTCACTATGTGCAAAATATATATACGAAAGTCATGCAACGTATGTTTTATAGGTTATTTTACAAGTATAATTTTATAGTAGCAGCCATTTTCACAACCTAACCTCATATTAGGTCAAGGTCAGGTCACATAAGATCAAAATTTGAAATGGATTAATATAAATAAAAAGGCATGTTTCTAGACTAGTTGTGTCTCAGAAATACAACGGTGGCATTTATTTGTATGTATCTTGTCGTTAAAAGCCAAAAAACGCAACTTGAAAAATGACGTCATGAGTTACTTATACTTAGGGAGCCATCACCCGCGCCGATGGTGCTCGGCGCCACCTTGGCCGTGCCATGGGTGGGGGTGGGAAGGGGGAGGGGCGTTTCGGCGTTCCCTTGAACTCGGCTCCTATGGGACGTAGGCAAAAACCGAGAGGAAAAAACGGTCGAAAGCTCTTCAAAAATAATTTTGAAACTATTCCATTCATTTTTTGGCTCAGGTCAATATTGAGGTCACCAGAGGACATCAAAGGTCAGATCTTCCAGTTTTAGGACTTTGCTCCAGAAACCCCAAAATATCTCGGGAACTTTGCTAGCTAGAAACAAATGGTAAAAAATCGAAAGCTCCTGAAAAATGCAATCACCAAAGTGTTCTCAAAGTTTAGCTTAGGTCAATAGTTTAGGCTCCAGAAGTCATTAAAATTTTAAACAAAATTGGCAAACCTGTTTTTTGCAAATAGATTTTTACCGAATAAAGATAAAGCAATAATGGTGACGCCATCGTGTTTGTCTCGTCAAGGCACTTCGAATAATATTAATGTTGACCAGGTTAGGTCAACCGATAAATTTGACCTCAGGTCAAGGTCAAGTGGTCACCCAAGTTGGTCATGTTGCATGTTGGGAGACGTGTCTCGACGAGACAATCACATTGGTGCTGGTTTCACTTCTCTATCTTCATTCGGTCGAGATTTATTGACACAAAGTGTTGGTGGCCTCGGATGACCTCAGCTGACACTGTAGCATTGTTCGTCACGGGCCCACCAACCCCCAGCACGGCCCGGCCCAGGCCCATGAACACCAAGCACAGGCCCGGACACGGCACGGTCAAATGTATAATATTGAGGCCCAGGCCCAGTCCGGCCCGTTCAGATTAAGCATATACATATTTTCACAAAATTTGCAATCACTATCCTAGCATATTTACTTGTATACTACAAATGTGAAACAATGAACCAACTATGCTAACCAAAAACAAACAAAAAACCACAGCCACAGCAACAGTGTGTTGCTGTGGAAGTGAACTGCTGGTTTAAATATTTTTTTTAGCTCTGACCTGAGCAACATTCTCAGCCCAGGCCCGTCCAGAGCCCGATGATTTCCTTAAAGTTGAGGTCCAGCCCAGGCCCAGCCCAGGCCCAGCCCAGGCCCAGCCCAGGCCCAGCCCAGCCCAGCCCAGGCCCAGCCCAGGCCCAGCCCAGGCCCAGCCCAGGCCCAGCCCAGGCCCAGCCCAGGCCCAGCCCAGGCCCAGCCCAGGCCCAGCCCAGGCCCAGCCCAGGCCCAGCCCAGGCCCAGCCCAGGCCCAGCCCAGGCCCAGCCCAGGCCCAGCCCAGGCCAGCCCAGGCCCAGCCCAGCCCAGCCCAGGCCCAGCCCAGGCCCAGCCCAGGCCCAGCCCAGGCCCAGCCCAGGCCCAGCCCAGGCCCAGCCCAGGCCCAGCCCAGGCCCAGCCCAGGCCCAGCCCAGGCCCAGCCCAGGCCCAGCCCAGGCCCAGCCCAGGCCCAGCCCAGGCCCAGCCCAGGCCCAGCCCAGGCCCAGCCCAGGCCCAGCCCAGGCCCAGCCCAGGCCCAGCCCAGCCCAGGCCCAGCCCAGGCCCAGCCCAGGCCCAGCCCTTGGCCCATAGGGCCTGCCCAGCCCGTGACGAACTCTGCTGTGTAGGGGTTACTGAACACAAATTGCACCTGGATCATTAATAATGGCCTATGATGACATAATCCAGACGGAATTGGACTAATATCATGCATATCCAGGGCGGATCCAGAAAATATCCAAGGGGGCAACAATTGCAGTTGTGCCCCTGCCTATACCCAAATCTGAAAACGCCACGGATTTGGTCCACTATAGAGGGTGTCCCTGTTTTGAGGGTGTCCCTGTTTCAGCATTATGTTTATTGACAAAACGTTGGCTAGAGGTATTTGGCTAGAGGTATTTGGCTAGAGGTATTTGGCTAGAGGTATTTGGCTAGAGGTATTTGGCTAGAGGTATTTGGCTAGAGGTATTTGGCTAGAGGTACTTGGCTAGAGGTATTTGGCTAGAGGTATTTGGCTAGAGGTATTTGGCTAGAGGTATTTGGCTAGAGGTATTTGGCTAGAGGTATTTGGCTAGAGGTATTTGGCTAGAGGTATTTGGCTAGAGGTATTTGGCTAGAGGTATTTGGCTAGAGGTATTTGGCTAGAGGTATTTGGCTAGAGGTATTAGGCTAGAGGTATTTGGCTAGAGGTATTTGGCTAGAGGTATTTGGCTAGAGGTATTGGCAATATAGGTATTTGGCTAGAGGTATTTGCAATATCAGTATTACCTTTTCAATCATTTAAAGTGCCGTGAGTGGTGCTAAAATATATAATTTTACAGTCAAGGGCGGCCCCAGACTGCTGATGAAGAATTGACCAAGAGTGTAGTCGAGGTTCGTGACCGAGGGGTAGAATAGCACATCTCATGAAGGTGGTAGCCGTTTTTACGAGCAGTAAATCTTATGCATGCGATAGCAGTGCATCATATTGCTTTGTGTCTCGTGCGGACTTCACAAATGTTCTGGAACTAAAAAATAGGCAGGATTTTGCGAAGGGCTTGAAGAAAATGTGTCACAAAAGCTGCACTTAAACTTAACTACCAATGGTATTTACGCAAAATGGATACGCATACAACTATTATTGCGAACTAATGTTTGCTATTGGAACCATGACGCAGAGTCAAAACGAGAACATATGTATGGAGCAAAAGGTGGGTTCAAAAGACATGTTGCCCCCTCCCATTTAACCCTCGCCCTACGGGGGGCCTGGCAGGCCCCCCTGAGTTTTTCTTGAATAACTTTTGACACATGCGGCGCATCTTGCTGACATTTTCCGTAGCTGAGTTTACAACAAATATACGTAAGCAGCAAACATTTAATTGAAATTGGTTAAGTCGTTTGGGAGATAATCATGTTTTGATGACGTCATGTTGGTAAAAAACGAGAAATATTTGAAAAATCGTAGAAAACAGAGTTTTAAAGCAAATTGCAAACGCAATTAAGCAAGACAAAATGACATTCTCTTTAAAATGGCAATCTCGGATTTTCAAAATTGTGGGTTTTTGACCCCTAAACTTTAAAAAAAAAACTGTTTTTTTAATCCCACAAAATCAACATTTTCAAAGATGTTAGAAAAACCGGTTTATATGTGAGAGAACTGAGTATGGACAATACCCATACCAAATTTCAAAGCAATATCTTCATTTTTGACTGAGTGATGGCTCCCTAAGTGTAAGAAACTGATGACGTCATTTTAAAAAAAAAACTTTTTTGACTTTTTTTGACAAGATACGAACAAATAATTACCTTTGCGGTATTTTTTAGCCAAAACCAATCCAGGGAAATGCCTTTTTATTTACATTTATCAATTTACAATTTTAAGGTTTTCTGAAGAGCAAAATCGCTGTTCTGGACGTGGTAAATCCGAGGTCATTCACTTGACCTGGAAGGTTACCGGTTGATCTGAAACCTAAAAATCGCACACTGTTAGATTCCTCTCATGACAGGCAACATGCTGGTTTTTACTGCATTGCTCTAAGTTGCTTGGTTTGGAAGTTAACAGGGGGCCTGTCAGCCCCCCCCCCCCCCCCACCCGTAGGGCGAAGGTGAAAGAAGCTCCCGTAGGGCGAGGGTTAAGGCCAAAGGTGAGGCCATGGGCCCCAGGTCCTCCCCCTACCGCGGCCAGTAAGTACAGTCTATATTAGACCCTTTTCACTGGAAAAAGAACACTGAATGAATTGCGACGCGTAGCGGCTCTATTTTGGGGATTTTGTTTTCTAAAAAAAAATGGGGAATTTTTGTGTTCAATTTGTTTGCTTTATTTTTGGTGGTGCCCCGATGCCCCGGTGCGGTAGTGCCCCTGGTGCCCCGGTGCAATGGTGCCCCTTCACGGCCCAAGGGGGGGGGGGGGTCACGACCCCCATGACCCCCCCCCCCCCCTGGATCCGCCACTGTGCATATCCTCGGAATAGGAGGCATTTGAATATTTCCCATTGACTTATAATGGGGAGGTCACGAAATTGACCCGACCTTAGGTCACCGATATAAAAAAAAACGAGATAAGCGAATTGTAGGTACCTATAACCCTTATGAAATTCTGTAAGTTTGAAACTGGAGTCAAAAACTGTAGCTGTGGTACGACCGCAATTTGTTTTGGATGTGGGGTCACGTGACCTCACCTAGTGACCTGACCTGAGATGACTCGCGGCCAATAATTTCACATTTGCAATTATCATCAAACCTCGATTTTATACGTTTTTCTCAAACATGTATCGGTTTTCCACCAAAAAGTTGTATGACATGACGTCATTAAATCGTCATTATCGTCATTATTTCCCACAGTACTGTATCAATTGCTTTTTTTGGAAGACGTAGAATTGATGTAGCATAAAGTACTGTAAGTTTTACTTCAATACTATCATAATTATCTTAGCCATACCAAATTTAAGGGGGTCACTTTGATACGTGTGCCCCCTTTCAAATTCAAGGGGGGACACGGTGCCTCGGTGCCCCCCCCCCCCCGTTCCGCGGCCAATGATTCTGGTCATCAAAGGGGACAACCATATTCTTGACACTAAGAACCACTGCCTTAAACCGCGACTTACTGGGGGCTATTTGTTGCCCCCTCCCGTTATTTTGTAATAACTCCTAAACGAACAAAGGTATCGTCACCAAACTTGCATTACCTTCTCTTACATCAATTCTACACATGTTGGCAAAAGGAAAAATATGAGGCTATGATAGATCAACCGGGAATGACGTCAGAGTGACGTCATGTTCTTCGGTTTTTGTTGCAAAATAATGGTTTGCGGAAAACGCTGTCAAAGGTACGATATTTGAGATAAACTAAATTGTTTAAAATTAAATTACTGACAATAGACTAGGCTATCAAACTGCTATCTCGGATTTTTGAGTTTTTTTCATTCAAAATTTTGAAAATCCAAATACATTTTGTTTTTGTTTTTACAAAATGTTCAAGAAAAAATCAGAATTATCAAAAACAAGAAGATATATGATTGAGACGTATGCGGTGAATATGTGTACCACATTTAAAGTCGATATCTTTAAAACTGACCGAGTTATGACCTTTAAATGACAAAAATCGACCACTTCTCACAGCATTACTATGCATAAAAAACGCATTTCCATTTTTTGCTTTTTATTTCTATTTATATGAAACAAAGAATGTTCTAAGGTCATTTTTTCGCGGTCTAGACGAAAAACTAACCCATAAACATGTGTTACAACGCCTAATGACCGTAATCTGCAGTTTGACCTCGTGACCTCGGATGACCTAGACCTGACCCAAGGTCATAAACAGCTTAGAAAGGTACTTAGAAGTGTCAGACACACGAATCATACCGATTTATCGACAGCTTATGCGTTTAATATCGCAATTTTGCGCGACAATTCCATCCATCGAGACCTTTTGACACGGTCAAACATTTTATACTTTACCTGATCTATGACGTCATCGGTGACCCGAGGTCACCAATATTATGTTTTTCTCAATAAATTTCCCAGGGCTATCGAATGCCGTTTGAATTTTTACATCGGTCCAGTAGTTCCAGAGATCAGATGGGGGGACTAAAAATAGCCCCCCCCCCCCCCCCCCCCCTGTAAGTCGTGTTATGAAATATACCCCAGTAACTCGCGGGTTAATTGGATTTCGGCAAGAAAACTTTAACGAATCGACGATCGTTTATCACTCTATGGTATTCGCCCGCCATTAGCACCATAGCGTCTCCATTTTGAACGTATGCGCAACATCCAGTGGAAGTATCCTTGAAATGGCGAGCAGTCACAAACTATTTATTTGATGCAATTGTGTACTGGAGTGCGTGTACTAAAACAAATTAAGTGAGATTGGTGTCTGTATATGTACACTACATAGAGTGTTCCCGAATTATTTTCACATTGACATACGACATTCAACTGTATACAAGCTGTCGCCACAACATTTTGTGTGGGCGCCAGCCAGGGTTGGGCGGGGGGGGGGGGGGGTGGGTACCAGTCAGAGGTTTGGGGGGAGCGGCGCCATATTATGTTGAAATCCTGCGAATCTGGGGGGGCTGACTACGGCCGTATGCTGTATTGGCGAAGGACGCTCACAATTGTATGAAGCGGAGCCTTTTTATGATGCAGTTGCTCAATAAGTAACCTAGACACTATCGCGACAGTCACTCAGTGCTAAACAATGCTATATGACAGAAAAGCTATATGTAACGAGGATTTTTTTTTGCTGACTAAAGATGGGTCACGATCATGTATACTTATAACTTCTAACTAGTCGGATAGTATGCAGCTGACAGGCAACCACGGACAAAAATGGCATCTCTTCAACTTATATTATACTATACTAGTAACTAGTATACTAGTAACTAGTATACTAGTAACTAGTTATACTAGTAAGGCGGCGTAGTTGGCGATGAACGAGCGAGCGCGAAGGAAATGTATGGGGAATTTCAACTCGATCGGGAAGTAGTTTCTGAGATACAAAAAAGGTGCGCACGTGCGCATGTGCAGAGGCATCCACCTTTGACTTGTGGGAAGTGGGGACTGAGAAGTCCCTAAACACATACCAAATTTGAACACAATCGGCTCAGCCGTTCCTGAGATATAGAATAGGGGTATGCACGTGCGCACATGCGGAGTCACCCCACCCTTGAGTTGTGTAAAAGTAGCGGCTGAGGGTCCCTAACCACACACGAAATTTGCACATAATCTGCCAAGCCGTTGCGGAGATATTGCGATAAAATACTTTTCAACACCTCTCACGCGGCACGCGCCACGCCCAGTGGTAGTCACCCACATGAGTAGGCACTGGTCTCAAACAGGGTAGGTTAGATGGGGCTGCTCAGCAAAGAAGTCTGCTTGTCAATCGGACGTGCGGTTGCAGAGATATGAGCTTCTCAAAAGCGTCGCCACGGGCCGGGGCGGGTCGGGCCACTCATAATCAGATTTGTCCCATACACCACGGAAGGACGAGCGAGCGCTTCGCGCTCGCTCGTAATCATAGCAGCACCCATAACGTGCTGCTCGACGTAGGTTTTCTGTTCGAAGAACTGAACACCTGAAACCTGAACACCTGAACACTGAAGAACTGGAGTAATTCATACCTTATAGATCTGGAGCAGCCCTTGATGCCGAACGCGATGAAGAATCCCACAGCCAGCACCAGGACTGTGATGCCGGCAGTTTTGATGGCCACGCTCCATCCCATGGAGTTGTCGCTGCCAAAGGAGGGCAGGGTCACCGAGAAGTGTCCTATGCCAACACAGAGTCCGGGCAACAGAGCTGAGCGAGTATCGCCAAACAAGCAACAGAGCTACGCTCGTTGCTCCGAGTGACTGTGGTCGATTCTCGCTGGAAAACTGCAAAGTCAACCTATCCGAGTCCTTGAATCTGAGATGCTGAAGTACTTTTTGTGGAAACCTATTCGGACCGTCCGTCATTCGGAGCGGCTTGATGGCAGGAGAGCTTTGTTAAAAGAGGCCAGGAAGTGACGATAAGGGGCGATGCCCACGCTTTGGAATGAAGAACTTAGTCTGCGATTGGGTAATGGTACGAATACAATTTGGCAGCCATTATTCGTAGCATCGCAATATTTCGAATTTCACAAGTATTTCCACCCAATGACCATTATGCGTGTTGTTTATCTGTTATGCGTGTTGTTTATCTGTTATGCGTGTTGTTTATCTGTAATGCGTGAGAATGTTGTGCCCTTGTGGGTACATTGAAAACTAGAATGATTCCCTAATATTCCTAAAGGGAATCATTCTAGTTTTCAGTGTAGAGTGTAGTGTTTTTTTTTCTTCTGATTTCAGCAGATGCCTGTGAATGAATCAGATCAGTCATTTGACAGTCTGGACTGTTCATTACAGTTATCGATTAAAAGTATTACGACCAGTTACCATGTAAATTGTACATTGTACATTGTACATTGTACATTGTACATGCGCACCATACATTTCGCATACATT
>JAXIVJ010009464.1:0-2500 GCA_036785665.1 Chirona hameri | reverse complement strand
CTCCCCTCAGCGTCCCGCCGCCCGCCACAGTCACCAGCACCAGCACCGTCACCAGCCCGCGCACCAGCGGCCAGCAGCGCTCCCCGGCGGCCATTCCGGGCTGCAGCAGTCATTACGGTCGGCCGGTGTCGCGGTCCCGGCGCTCCTGTCCGTCGTCGGGCCGGTCACCGCGCCGTCACCCGCCGGCCGATAACGGCCGCTATCGGCTCGGCCGGCCGGCAGGTGCGGCCGATAGCGGGGCGATTACGGCCCGACCGCCACCACGGAGACGGAGAGCCTCCGCTGACGCGGCTAACAGAGGGCGGGCGTCGTCAGAGGGATACCGTGACGCGGCCCTGTCGTGACGTGTCAGAGGGATGCCGTGACGCGGCCCTGTCGTGACGTGTCAGAGGGATACCGTGACGCGGCCCTGTCGTGACGTGTCAGAGCGATACCGTGACGCGGCTCTGTCGTGACGTGTCAGAGCGATACCGTGACGCGGCTCTGTCGTGACGTGTCAGAGCGATACCGTGACGCGGCCCTGTCGTGACATGTCAGAGGGATACCGTGACGCGGCCCTGCCGTGACGCTTCAGAGGGATACCGTGACGCGGCCCTGTCGTGACGTGTCAGAGGGATACCGTGACGCGGCTCTGTCGTGACGTGTCAGAGGGATACCGTGACGAGGCCCTGTCGTGACCTGTCAGAGGGATACCGTGACGCGGCTCTGTCGTGACGCTTCAGAGGGATACCGTGACGCGGCCCTGTCGTGACGTGTCAGAGGGATACCGTGACGCGGCTCTGTCGTGACGTTTCAGAGGGATACCGTGACGCGGCTCTGTCGTGACGTGTCAGAGGGATGCCGTGACGCGGCCCTGCCGTGACGTGTCAGAGGGATACCGTGACGCGGCTCTGTCGTGACGTGTCAGAGGGATGCCGTGACACGGCCCTGTCGTGACGTGTCAGAGGGATGCCGTGACGCGGCTCTGTCGTGACGTGTCAGAGGGATACCGTGACGCGGCTCTGTCGTGACGTGTCAGAGGGATACCGTGACGCGGCTCTGTCAGCCACGTGCCATGGTCGCTGGAATTGGTTTGAAACGGGAAACAATGTTCGTGGAGAAGCTGGGGTACCACATACCAGTATAGCCTGTCTAAAACTTCTCATTACGGCTTACGCTTAGACGCATCTTGCAGAAGGCTTCAATTGTCGTCTTTCGCGTTTCGTTACAATCACTATTCCAGAATGTAACCTTCGGGGAGGGGTGGGGACAGTAGGTACAGGGACCTGCAGTGCTATGGTACACACTATGGTCCGGCTTATTTTCTCCTCTAGCGTGTATTTGACGGCGAATTAAGAAACGACCGTATATGCATTCAAACCGTATTACTGAGAGCTTCAAATTGACATATTGACGCATTGGCTCACCTTATCCATGCGCTGCTTTTAAGCAAAAATCCGTTTTTAGCGCTTTGCAGAGGTAAAAACGGATTTTTGCTTAACCCTATTTGCAACAGGCTCCTGGCTACCCCTATTTGTAACGGGGGGGGGCGGATTCCGGCCCCCCCCGGAGATCTCGAGATCTACCCGTCCGATTTTCAAAAATCAAAAGGTGTTCGGTTCCCCTCAAAACGATTTACATTTCAAAATAATAATAAAAAATCTAAATTTTGGATAGGGGGGCAACAGGGGGCAAAAACAACCAATTTTAGTGTATTTTTGATCCAATATAGCTTTCATGTTTATCGACCGATTTTAACACAACTAATAGGAATCGATAGAGATTGAATTGGAAATTGATATATAACGGTGACGTTTGAAAATTCAAAAATCATAGGCGTGTGCAGGTCACTCAATATGGGGGTGAAGTAAATGCGTAATAAAACTATTTTTTTAAATTTAAATAAATTAAATGGTGGCATATCGTCGCTGGCATATCGTCATCACCATGTCAGTCACCCCCTTTTCATGTGCCTGAACACGCCCCTGAAACTCTATATGTCTAGCCCCTGTAGCTATATGTGAAACTCTATTTTATAGATGTGAATATCTATAAAATGTAATAGATTATGCAAATAATGGAAGCAGAAGCTATCTTTTACATCTTAATAGCTATAAATGTCCCTTACATCGCTCTATTGGCTTCCCGCCAAGCATTGAATACTTCCTGGAAACCCCCTTTCAAGCCCCTGAAACGCCTCTGCCATGCAATTTTTATGATATTTCAATAACATCAACTAATTTGCACTTGTTGCAATCACCGTAAACCGATGTAACTCCTTCATACTTGAGGAAGTTAGGAAGAAACCGTGAAGATCGCATTTCGTATTATCGCCAAATGTCGCCTCCGAACCCACCCAAAAATGTGCCCTGGAACCGCCTCTGTTCAGGTTAAGAACTCAAAATTTTGACTTCAAATGCGGTATTCAATTCTATGAAAAGTCCCAAAATTGCATAGGCCTGCTCCAGCTGTTCTAGAGATATCTGCGAAAAACATGAGGGGGAGGGCGGAATCCGCCCCC
>JAXIVJ010009463.1:35000-45000 GCA_036785665.1 Chirona hameri | reverse complement strand
TCCAATGGAAATAACTCACCGTTGCATACCGCAAGAATTCATGAAAATATTGCCTTTTAGTTGTTAATTATGAATATAAAAATGTTTGATTAGACTGCTATCTACTTATAAATACCCATTAATTAGCGCGTTCATTCTTGTCATTGTGAAAGATTTCGGCGCTTTGGAATATGAGTTATAACGAAAGACCAACTCCAGCGCCTCGGCGAAGTCTACTGGGGTCGGGCTATCGGTCTACCCCGCCGCCCCGCAGCAGTCGAAGCTGGCGGACGATTTCTGAAGCTTCAGAAGACACGACGAGCCTGAATGCTGAAATGATTCGCGAAGACCAGGTCTACGAAGAGCAGCGCCTTGCACGAGCAGTCTGAGAAGCACAACAAGAACTCGATAGAGATAAGGAGAGACATCGTGGTGAACTGTCCAGGGTGTCTAGCGGCGGTAAATCGTCTGTAATCTCCGACCGCGAATACGACGCGGGTCGCGTAGAGCGCAGACCGACCATTGCCGAACGAGGTGATGTTTCGCCGATGCTAGACCCACAACGTCTCTATATACGAGAAGTGACGAAACTCGACTTCACCATCTTCGATGGGAAATACGAAGAATTCCCATTCTTCAAGGCCCAAGTGAGGGAGGCGCTGCAGCTCTGTGACGCAAATTCTCGGCGACGCAAATTCTCCGACACCTGAAGGAAAGGTTAAGAGGAGACGAATCGCATTCGAAGCGGTTCACGGAGTTCTTCTTACCGGGGTACCTTTCATGACGTTTGGACAATACTCGTGAAACGATTGGGCGATCCTCAGATCATTGTTAACCGTACTGTGAGAACACTGATGGATAGTCCGCCGCTGAATGAAGGTGATATCGTAGCGCTAGAACGGTTTTCGACCGACGTATCCAACGCGATAGCCATCATTATACATTTGGGTCAGTCCCACGAATTGAATAGCCTGCAGGTGATGCAAGCCTTGACGAGCAAGCTACCCCGAGACAGCCGGCATGAATGGAGAAGTTATGGCTGCAGTAAGGTGGAAGGGGAACACTCACCTGCGATCTATTCGCAGCTTTCCTGAAAGCACATATCAAGGATCGAAGATTTTGTAGTGGCGCTGGCTATCACCCGCTCGCCAGAGATAGTCGAAATCCAAAGCGAACGGGTAAGGAGAGGATGACGTCCCGTCCCGGCCAGACGACCTGCGCAAGTACAGAATAGCTGAAGTGCTACTTCTGTGATCAGCCGCACTACATTCAACGTTGTGACAGATTCAAGGCGAGATAGGTGCGAACGAGCGTCATCGCTGGGTCACAGAACGTCATGCCTGTCTGCGATGTCTCTACACGGCACACTCGACCGCCTCGCGCCACAGAAAACGACCCTGTGGCCTGGACGGATGCCGTGAGTTCCATCACAGAATGCCGCATGGCGCGATGACATCCGCTGAAGTAATCGGTGCGACCCAAGGTACCGCAGCGTCCTGCATCATGATGCAGACGTGTGTGATAAAGGTGGTGACGCCGAAGGGGAAACGCCGGTGTCGAGCCTTCCTAGACGAAGGAAGCTCTATGTCGCTGATGGACAGGTCACTCGCTGACGAGCTTCAACTGGCTGGACCGAAACGTTCCATGGACATCAAAACTGTCGTGGGAATCAAGACGATGGAAACAGTAACCGTCGGGCTGCAAGTCGAAAATCCCGAAAATGGCAGAACATTTAAACTGAAAAAAACGTAACCTGTGCGCGCGACATGAACCTGACACTTCCAGCGGTCACTAACAAGCAGCTAAAGACGTTCAATTTGGAAATTCAAGAGCTGCATCTGCCGGAGCTGGACGAGGCTTCGAAAATTCTAATCGGTTTGGATCAAGCAGATCTCATCGCCCCGCGTGAAGTACGCAAAACAAAGAAAAACGGACCACTTCTGCAGCGAACGCTTCTCGGTTGGACCGTGACAGGAAGGGTGATTTTACTTAGAAGAAGAAAAAAACATTCACAAGTTTTTTGTTTTTGTGACAAATTCTGTATGAATGTTCCATATAAAAATGCTAAATGATTGTTATGTATCAGAGTTGTGTTGTACCTACTTCAAGTAAAATTATGCCCAATATTTTCCTTTTTTAAATTCTGTAACCATTTTCCATTTAGTGTAAACATTCACTGGTAGTGACTTTTGATGTTGCATAGCATGTAAGTATTGAATCACAAAGTATCTCTTATGTGCTCTGTTGAGTGTTGTAAGAAGCGTGCATACCAACCTACCATTTTTCATATTTTGACAAATGACCTTCCTCAAGATATATATACCCAAGGAGGAAGAAACCTTTTTCCCCCAAGGACCTGTTTCAGTGCCTTGGTGTCTGGTATGCTGATGTTATGTTGTTGAGGCTGCTATAGCCTGCCTTCCTGAGCAGAGATGTGCCACGTCCTTGGTGAAAGGTTCAGTGTCCATTTCCTGCATTGTGGTTGCAATTAACTTCAAAATGAGATTTGTTGGATGTATGCCCTCCGCTATTCCTTCCTGATATCAAGGGGTGTAAACATGGATAGTGTGCACAAAAATGGATTTATCTATTTGTTGATTGTAGTCTTTTGGAGTAGATTTAAATATTTAAAATTACCTATGGCCATGAAAAGTGCATTTTGGTTTATTGCACTAGACAATTAGCATTTTTTTGGATTTAGCGCACTGAGTCACTCGATCTCCCAGGTTAACGCGCTGGTGACGTTCTACTGGGACTCACTGAAGCATCTTAAGGGATTTAATTTTGCCCCACCAACTTATTTTGAAAAACTCTACCCATGCCTGAGTGCGCCTCTGCCATCAAACACGTATAATCCCAGTATGTATGATGCATATTGCATTGAGAATGTTTTTGACGCATTTATTGCCCCGCAAACTACGAAGGAAGTATGCGCCACACAACCGCATTCATAACACCCTCCCCGGAACATGAGCCTGGCACCGCCTCTGCTGGCCCGATTTTTTTTCAAAATTTTGACACAACACGTGCCATTCAAAGTTAGGAAAAGTCACAAAGTTGCAAGACGCTAGGCCTAACGGTTTAGAAGCTGCAAGTGAAAAATCACCGGAGAGGGGGGAGCAGAATCTGCTCCCCGCAGGAAATAGGGTTAACCCTCGCCTGGGTAGGGCAAAATCACTACGTGTTCAGGTAGGGGGTGTGGTACGACCCCCCTTAGCGTTTCGCCCCTAATTGAGCTAGAGCTTCGATTAAAAAACGAGCGTGTTGCTTGTGACGAGAGGAAGCCGTTGATATCCGATTTTAAGGTTTTGGGTCATTAGGTGACCTCTGAGGTCATGTCAATGACCAAAACCTGAGGTAAAAAATCATAAAAATTGTAAATGCATATAAATGTAATTTTATCGAATCGTGAATGAGCATATCATAATGCTTAATGGGTGCCAAATTCGTAATCAGCGTCACAAAATGTCCTAAAAACTGCCAAATTCCAAAAAGGTCATGTCAGGTCATCTGAGGTCAGTGACCACGGTTGACCTGTGGAAGCCCATGACCCCAGTGGAACATATAATTATGTAAAATGGATCCCAAATTTGAAATCAGCGTCACAAAATGTCCTAGAAACCGCCAGAAACCCAAAAAAGTAATCTGAGGTCATCGGAGGTCAATGACCTTAGTTGACCTCTGAAAAGGTCAATCGAGGTTACAATCTCAGTGGAAACCACAACTGTCACCTGGAAACCATAACTGTCACCTGGAAACACCTGTGCATATGCTCCTGAACAACAAACACTCCAAAACTGCACAAGTTACAAGCATCGATACTGCGGGACGCCACTTGCGCCTGACATGACCTTGAGAAACAGGTCATAGGTCACGGGTCATGTGGGTTAGAAATTCAAAACTTGCAAAGCATGTATATTTTTTCTTCTTCAAAAGTAGGGTACTGAAAGTTGCATTGCAATCGGTTGGAAATTACGCGAGTTATTCCAGAAAAACCGAGGGGAGGGGGGCATCCACCCGGGCGAGGGTTAAAGGGTAGGGTACTGAAAGTTGCATTGCAATCGGTTGGAAATTACGAGAGTTATTCCAGAAAAACCGAGGGGAGGGGGCATCCACCCCCTACCCGGGGGAGGGTTAAAGGGACATTGCCACCTTTCTGAAAGCTGTCAAATATACGCCGGTTGTACCCGAAAATATGACGTAAGTGATGCTGGAAACGATGGTGACATTTTTTCTCTCGAAAACGACACTTAACTTGATAACAATTAAGTTGTTTAAATTTGGGATGATGACGTCATATTGAGCTCTAGAGAGCTATACAGAAATCGTTTACGCTGTCAAAGTATGGCACAATTTTTTTTTAGACAATTCTGGCGCTTTGAATACAAAACAAGCCAACCATTGAAGCCACGGGGAGCATTCGCCGTGGGGGTCTACGGGCCGGACTGTCTAATGCCGGCCGCCAACTTGCCGCTACCAACAAGACGGTCGGGCGCGCGGCCGCCCGCGTCAAAGGATGGGGAGGCGGGTACCCCGGCTGACATTTGGCAATATATTGAGCGAACTACTTGTGGTAGCGCAATATGACTACCACTGCAACGTTCCAAATTGAATGGAGAATGATTCTAGGTGTTCAGATTTTTTTCGTGAAAAAAATGCGACAAAATATGCACACCAAGAAATGACTCCATTCAATTTGGAACGTTGTTAGTGTTAGTCATATTGCGCTACCACAAGTAGTTCGCTCAATATACTGTCAAATGTCAGCCGGGGTACCCGCCTCCCTATCCTTTAACACAGGCGGCCGCGCGCCCGGCCGCCTTTTTGGTACCGGCAAGATGGCGGCCGGCATTAGACCAGTATTCCGGCCAATGCGCGTTCCATGTTATAGAGTTCAGTGATTGAAACGTATACGTCTTCGTACACCACCGTCAAACTAGGAGCAGATTTATGTCAAACTGCAGTTTCATATTTGAGGCATCTCGAATTCGCTGAAAATGGATACACTAACCATATCCGATACGCTGATCACGAATCCAATGTTTTTGATCTGGGATTGTTTCGTATCTTACGAAATACGGACGGTCATCATACATACGAAGGTCCGCCGGGTATCTCGATTTCGCTGAAAATTGGTGCAGAGACAATACTTTTTTTTAATTTTGCTAAAAAAAAATGTCCGAATGTTTTGAATGGATGGATTTCCGAGATCAGTACCCGCGCTAAGCATACCTTGTTGCGCAAGCTCTGACCCTACCACCCAATCGCGCAATTCCTGGCAGCCGGCAGAATTTAGAGGCTAAAGTTTTACGTGTCAGACATATCTGGACACGGTCCGCCCCGCCCTCTGACGTCAACTGACCTTGAACGCGACCGCTGCTGGGCCCCTGGGCAGATTAATGGCCCCTGGGCAGGTTCGAAAGGCCCCTGAACAGACTCGCTGGGCCCCTGGGCAGATTAATGGCCCCTGGGCAGGTTCCAGAGGCCCCTGAACAGACTCAATGGCCCCTGGGCAAGCTCGAGAGGCCCCTGAACAGACTCAATGGGCTCCTGGACATGCTTGAGAGACCCCTGGGCAGGTTTTTGGAGCCCCTCGGTGGACTCAATGGTCCCCTGGACATGCCCAAGAGGCCCCCTGGGTTAGCTTCGAAAGCCCTTCAGTGTCTCCGAGGGCCCTTGACATGCACCAGAGTGATTTCCTCGGCTGGTGTGAGGGCTTTTCTGTGGCTTTTTGAAAGCCATTTATCGAATGCAAATGGTATCTGGGCCAATATCGGTGGGGCCCCCTGTGACCCGTAAGGGGGGGGGGTGGCAATTACTCCCTTTGCCCCCCCCCCCCCCTGGCCGCGCTCCTGAGCACACGTCACTTCAAAGTGTAATGCCACTTCCTTCTTCTATGACTTAAAGTTATACGTAGACGAAATCAAAATGCAGCTTAAGTATGACACAGCGCCTTCGAAAAATCACATTTCCAAACACCTCCAATATTTTGTATCGACAGTGCGCCAGTGCGCCGATTCCGTCTTCGACGTCCCTCAGTGCGCTGAGAGCAGCCCGCAGCTGATTGGTCAAAACTTTAAACGACGGCCAATCAGAATAGGCGAGACATCCACTGTAGATGACAGACAGACGGGGACCACATTTCTGAAAAGTTTGGTAGCCAAACGGCTCTCGACGAAACAGATAAGCTACCATATCTGTTCCGTTGTCGAGACATAGGTACATGCATATTCTAGATAAATATGGGTATGAAACACCGAACATCCAGGGAAATAGTTTTTACAAAAGTCATTATCTAACATTTAACACATGCTATTTCACTTGCGAGTAGGTAAACACATATTTAACATGTATCATGTGAAAGAGTTGCTGTGTGTATTCTTATGCTCTAACAGCAGTTTTTTAAACGGAGTCAACCAATCTTTTGACGCAAGGGAAATTCCAATAGAAAAAGCTAAAAGGTCTCCAACTGTGGTAAGTTAGCGGAATTTGTGTATGCTATGTAAACAAGGCTAATGTCTGGCGGAATCTGGCGCCATTCGTGCGTTGAGGACTTCTCTTGTCAGTTTCCGGAGCCTGATCTGTATTCGCTGCTGGCTTTCTGATGGGTTCGGCCCTTTTTGGTGCTGAAGGTATTTCACACCTTCTTTCTTCAATATCTTACATATACCTATAAGAATGTCTACCCGATACTTATTGGCCATCACGCGCGGGGAAACCCCCACTTTGGTCTTACATCCGCGGATAAGCTGCCTCCTGTTAATGGGTGTCATTTTAAAAGACTTTCCATATAACTATATTGTTGCGGCGCCCTTAGCCCCAATCATCATCATCATCGACCCTGAGGCATGTTGTTTACATGACCTTTGATTGGTAATTTCTTAGAATATTGTACATTGTCATTTGTCGATCTGGGCATTCCAATGTCACCAAAACGACGTGCAACTTCACTTTTGGGTACCCAGGGGTTCTTCACAACACAATTTTGAACCAGTTCGCGAAGTGCTGCTTTGGTATGGTGGAACATTTTTGGCAACTGATTGCGAAATGTGTCTTTCAGCAGCTTCAATTTTTGTGGACACGTGCCCAACAATACTGGCTTTGGACATGTCAAATTTCATGGAATTCCTCGCATTTTTGCGAAAACTACCGAACATGAAAAAATGTACAATTCCATAGTGATCACCCGTTATGTGATATGGTCTACAAAAGTTATTGATCAAAACCTGAGTACACTTTTCACGCGGACACTGTATACCAGCGACTAGTTATTGTATTATTTCGGTTTGAATTTTCCACATTCGCATTAACCCACGAGTCACTGGGGGGCTTTTTTTTAGCCACCCCCCCCCCCCCCCCCCCCCCTTAGGAATATTAGGAATATCTCAACAACTAATGCAGATATCGACGCCAAACTTTCAGTACCTTTCCGGGCATCATTTGTACACCTTTTGTGCAAAAAAAGAGAAATTTCGTCATATTTTTTTATCTCGAGATATAGTGAATTTAGTGAAGTCACTAAACACGATTTTGACACAAAAATCAGCGAAACTTTGCCAGGCCGTACAAATGCCACATTTGTAGCAAAATGCAATCGAAAAACGTTAACAGGTAGAAAATTGCAAGGGCTACAAACCAACTATCTCGACATTTCAAAAAAATTGTTTTTTTACCCCACAAATTTCCAAAAAGTTTTTTAAATGCCCACAAAATCAAATTTGTCAAAGATATTAAAAAAACGGAATATATGTCAGATAACGAAATATGGGCAACTACCATACCAAATTTTAAAATGATATAATCTTTTTTGACTGACATGGCATATAAAGTATGGGTAAATCATGACGTCATATTTTGACATTGCGTTTTTTGGCCTTTATTGACCAGATACAGACAAATATATGCCAGCACCGTATTTGTTAGATAAAACTGATGTAGAAACATGTTTTTTTAATTTCGATTTATCAATTTCAAATTTTGACCTTCAGTGACATGAACTTGACCTGAACTTGACACTAACTTCACGTAAATGAAGTCAGGTGGTTAAATGACTATCACTATCGAATTATACGCGTAAAACCATCCATAAAACATGTGAATAAAACATCTGCATGACTTTCGTAGATATTTTGTGTGTGGTGACCTTTTGTGACCTGACCTTGACCTTAATATTTTCCAACAATCTCACTTTAGCTTTTTAGATATGTATCATACCTTTGACAGCACTTTGGGGGATTATAGGCGCAATCGAAGGCCATGGATAGCAAGTATTGTCCATAAACTCAAATACCTCGATTTTGACGTTTTGACTTGACGTTTTGTTTTGACTTGACGTGACCTGACATGTGACCTTAATTTGAAATTGTTAAGTGTGCGTTAGGCTTATCTCATTGAGCGCTTTCGAATGCCGCCTTGCGCGTCCCGCGGCGATCATTGGTTCTGCAGATACCAGAGGGGCGTGTTACAGAATATACCCCAGTGACTGCCGGGTTAAGACTGTTACCGAGATCGATATCATTCCAAATCTGCGACGGCGGAGCGTTAGCGCGTTAGCAACTTAGCGCTACGCGTTAGCATTGCATGCTTTCAGCGTCGAAGCACAATTCTGCCGGCCATTGCTGACCCCTTCATAGACGCTGGAAGCGGCATGACAGTTAACAGTGCCGTTGTCCTCAAAACTGTATGCGTAAATAGAAAATCGAATCACTTGAAAGGTGAAAAAGGCTCTTAAAATATTTGAAGTTTTTCAAGACCAGAAATGGCAGCAGTCAGAACCACATATCCTGTTTCTGTGTCCTGTAAGCCACCGGAAAAGGGCGATGCAGACGGCAGCGCGTTTTTTTTTGTGGAAATATGCTAGGTTACAAATCACGAAGTTTTCAATAAGTTGCCTACCTTATTGAATACCCTATATAATTCCGCAAAACGGTTTTCTTCATTTTGATAACAATTTCATTGCTAAGGTCGGGAATTAGTAACGGTACAATATGACGGCGCCGCTTATCGCTTTTGTGCGCACTGTTATTTGATTGTCTGGCGCCCGAAATGGGCTGCCTGGCCAATACAGTAGTGGGGTAAGCAATTTTTATGCATTTGGTTCTATTCCTGAATTTATTCCTTTTCTTTGTTTGTGTTCGTTTCGTATGGGTGACCTGTGACCAGAAAGTGTTGTATGCCGTCGGTGTTTGAGTGAGAGCTGAGTTGGCCGACCGGGCTGTATGTGTTGTATGCCGTCGGTGTTTGAGTGAGAGCTGAGTTGGCTGACCGGGCTGTATGTGTTGTATGCCGTCGGTGTTTGAGTGAGAGCTGGGCTGGCTGACCGGGCTGTATGTGTTGTATGCCGTCGGTGTTTGAGTGAGAGCTGAGTTGGCCGACCGGGCTGTATGTGTTGTATGCCGTCGGTGTTTGAGTGAGAGCTGGGCTGGCTGACCGGGCTGTATGTGTTGTATGCCGTCGGTGTTTGAGTGAGAGCTGGGCTGGCTGACCGGGCTGTATGTGTTGTATGCCGTCGGTGTTTGAGTGAGAGCTGGGTTGGCTGACCGGGCTGTATGTGTTGTATGCCGTCGGTGTTTGAGTGAGAGCTGGGTTGGCTGACCGGGCTGTATGTGTTGTATGCCGTCGGTGTTTGAGTGAGAGCTGAGTTGGCTGACCGGGCTGTATGTGTTGTATGCCGTCGGTGTTTGAGTGAGAGCTGGGCTGGCTGACCGGGCTGTATGTGTTGTATGCCGTCGGTGTTTGAGTGAGAGCTGGGTTGGCTGACCGGGCTGTATGTGTTGTATGCCGTCGGTGTTTGAGTGAGAGCTGGGTTGGCTGACCGGGCTGTATGTGTTGTATGCCGTCGGTGTTTGAGTGAGAGCTGGGTTGGCTGACTGGGTTGGTATGTGTGTCCGTCGGCAGACGAGCAGCGAGGGCGAGCCGGCGGCCGGCGGCGCGCCGCGGCCGGCCGGCGCCGGCTCCTTCTCCATGATGGACGAGATGGCCGCCACTCTGGCGCGACGCAAAGCCAAGTGGAAGCCGGCCG
>JAXIVJ010009463.1:0-30000 GCA_036785665.1 Chirona hameri | reverse complement strand
TGATGTGCAGTTGTGTAATGTCACGAGCCGCGGTCCGACTCGGGCTCGGCCTCTCCCCTCGGCCTCTCCTGGGAGGACGCTCTCTGTACAGTGTATCTGCGACATTACAGAGCCGGATGTGTCAAATGAATATATCAACGCGCTTCGCTTTTCGCAGCGTATTACGCTGGGTTGGCACTTGGCACTGATCAACTACATATTGAGGTGGACATTTTACTGCTGCCATACAAAGGCACAGTGTCACACAGTGTGACAAAGTCATCAGGACCAGGTGGTTTTAACGGGAATTTCTTCATTTTTAACGGTTGGATGTTATTTGGGCTCGCTTTTTGAATTGTGACTACGCAAATGAGCTACTTTCAGGGTCTCAGGTAGTGTGACTCTCAGGTAAGGTGACTCTCACATGAATTCCGAAAGACAAGAAACCGTAGGTGTTCACATATATCTTTTGGGGTGGCCCTCGACCAAAAGAGTTCAGTTCAGTTTTGTTGAGTTCAGCGCCCCCAAGCTAGGTGCTCTCTCTCTCTCTCTCTCTCTCTCTCTCTCTCTCTCTCTCTCTCTCTCTCTCTCTCTCTCTCTCTCTCTCTCTCTCTCTCTCTCTCTCTCTCTCTCTCTCTCTCTCTCTCTCTCTCTCTCTCTCTCTCTCCTCTCTCTCTCATCTCTCTCTCTCTCTCTCTCTCTCTCTCTCTCTCTCTCTCTCTCTCTGTCTCTGTCTCTGTCTCTGTCTCTGTCTCTGTCTCTGTCTCTGTCTCTGTCTCTGTCTCTGTCTCTGTCTCTGTCTCTGTCTCTGTCTCTGTCTCTGTCTCTGTCTCTGTCTCTGTCTCTGTCTCTGTCTCTGTCTCTGTCTCTGTCTCTGTCTCTGTCTCTGTCTCTGTCTCTGTCTCTGTCTCTGTCTCTGTCTCTGTCTCTGTCTCTGTCTCTGTCTCTGTCTCTGTCTCTGTCTCTGTCTCTGTCTCTGTCTCTCCTATCTGTCTCTCTCTATCTGTCTCTCTCTCTCTGTCTCTCTCTCTGTCTCTCTGTCTCTCTGTCTCTCTGTCTCTCTGTCTCTCTGTCTCTCTGTCTCTCTGTCTCTGACTCGCTGTCTCGCTCTCTCGCATGAGTGACACGTTAGTCTGACATGAGTCTGACACGTTAGAAGGAGTTCGAACCCTCAAATGACGCCTGTCAGGGGTGTCGCTGATACAATTAACGGAGTGCGGTACCTTTATCTACGAAATATAAGGAGTCACGACTCCTTATTTTGGCATTTCGTGGCCCCTAAATATGGTGTCTCGCATTTCTACGATACCCTTCTTTGACAACCTCACGAGGTGGCACGGGTTAAGGTGTCATTGACACCCTATGACGGATGCTTACTTTGTCGCTGAAAGAATGCCTTTAACCTATAGTTACCAGCAAGACAATAGCACAAGAGCGAATGTAACAGCAAGTCAGTCTAATCAGTTAGACACTTATATGATCCTGCTATAACAAGTAAAATTGTTCCGTCAACTTCGTCGCTACCATCTCACACACTGAAATGACACCCGTACGTGGATTGGCACACCATCAAAATGTCCGCCCCAGAGGGGTGTTTTGCAACACCTCCTTAACCCTATTTGTAACAGGGGGGGGGGGGCGGATTCCGCCCCCTCATGTTTTTCGCAGATATCTCCAGAACGGCTGGAAGCAGACGCATGCAATTTTGGGACTTTTCCTAGAATTGAGTTCCGCATTTGGAGTTAAAATTTTGAGTCTTAACCTGAACAGAGACGGCTCCAGGGCACGATTTTGGGAGGGTTCGGCGGCGACATTTGGCGATAATACGGAAATGCGATCTTCACGGTTTATTCCTAACTGCCTCAAGTATGAAGGAGTTACATCGGTTACGGTGATCGCAACAAGTGCACATTAGTTGTTGTTAATTAAATATCATAAAAATTAGATGGCAGAAGCGGTTTCAGGGGCTTGAAAAAGGGGGGGAGGGTTCCAAGAAATATGCCATGCTTTGCGGAAAGCCAATAGAGCGATGTAAGGAGCATTTATAGCTATCACGATGTAAAAGATAGTTTCCCCTTCCATTATTTTCATAATGTATTGCATATAGAGTTCCAGGGGCGTGTTCAGGCACATGAAAAGGGGCGGGGTGACTGGCATGGTGATGACGATATGCCAACGATTACGGCGCAATAGACGGTTAGCTTATAATGATATATGCACATATGAAGCCAAGAGAAAGAATAAAGTTTTGTTTTGCAGAGGCGCGCTCAGAATGGAAGAAAGGGGGTCATTAATGCAAGGGAACTAAGATGCATGGGTCTACAATGACATAACATACTGCAGTTTTCGGATGAAACACGCACACAGTGTAATCTACGAACGATTAAGAGATAATAGGCGAGTCCAGGTAGGGTAAAAATGGGGGTATGCAATGTGAATTGAAGTTGTAAGTGAAATAGTCACTGTTGACTAGTTAGTATCATAATAGCGGATAATATACTTATCAAAACGTCTTGCTCCCTCCCAGTTTGGATCCTGGATGCGCCTATGATGAAGTACAATATGCAAAAAGGAACTATCTACGATCAGTAAGTTATTTATAGTGCTGGGTAGCAACTTGCCTGCGGTTACAATTTTGTCCTATTTGACCTCCCTTTTTCACTAACCTGGTACCGCCTATGGCAAAACAAAAATAATTTGTAACTGTTTTGTCTAATGTCACAATAACATACCATTGCATTTATTAAAAAAGCAAAACAAATGGTTTTATTCCGCATTTACTTCACCCCATATTGAGTGACCTGCACACGCCTATGATTTTTGAATTTTCAAAAGTCACCGCCATATGTCAATCTCCAATTCAATCTCTATTGATTACCATTGGTTTGGTTAAAATCGGTTCATAAACATGACAGCTGTGTTGGATCACATACCACTAAAATGTGTAGTTTCTGCCCCCTGTTGCCCCCCTATCATTTGTATTTTATGTTTGTATTGCTTAGAAACGTAGATCGTGTTGAGGGGAACCAAAAACCGTTTCATTTTTGAAAATCGGACGGGTAGATCTCGAGATCTCGGGGGGGGGGGGCGGAATTCGCCCCCCCCCCCCCCTGTTACAAATAGGGGTAGCCAGGAGCCTGTTACAAATAGGGTTAAGGTATCGAACACTAAAACACGGTGTCAAAAAAATACAGTCAGACTCTACAAAATGGTGTTTTCTGGGACCTTCAAGAGAATCACGACTCTCTTGAAGGCGTCAGGACTCCCATTGAGAAGGTGTCGGACACCATTTTGTAGAGTCTGACTCTTTTACACCGTTTTTTAGTGTTCGATACCCTAAGGAGGTGTTGCAAAACACCCCTCTGAGAGGACTTTTTGACGGTGTCATTTTTGTTTTCAGTGCATGTTAAACACACCTTTTAGAACACCACTTATAGCTTTACCTATAATAAAACACCTTCAACCCAAATCACACATTTTCGTATAGCACGCTTTCAAATATGTTGCTGCTCAGTTAGAACTCGGGGTTTTGTGTATTGCTGTCAGAGCTCTGATAGCCCCGCTCCGGAAACCTGCCCCCCCCCCCCCCCTCTTGCCCTCGCACTGTCCCCCTGTGGTTAGACAGGTGACCTGCTGCCGTCAGGTGTTGTGCCCTGTGCCGGAATGTTTGCCAATGCACTGTTTGTCACTGATAGCAATACCAACTGTTAGCTCCCGACGTCTTTTATTACAATCGAGTAGCAAATCAGCATAACCACAACGACTCATCAACAGCAACAGCAAGTTGTCCACGACAGAAAAAACGGGTCAATTGTAAACGTCTACCCAGACGTGACTAAACGGACACGAAGAAACTGCCCGCCCGCGCTACGCCTACCATGCAACCTATATATATGACGACGGAGGACAAAAACACAGCAGTGCGACAAATCGACGACACCCTCGTCTCTCACTTCTAGTTCAAAATATGTTTATTGGCTTTTTGGTTAATAGGTTTATTGGCCCTGAATTCAGCTGTGTGAAAATAACCTCGCTATGACTTGCGATTTCCAGGTTATAGTCTACGGGATTTCTTCAAGATCATATTGCAGAGGCACTTTTGAAGACCAAAATTGTGTATTTAACCAAATGGCAAAACAAAACTTATAAGGATAAATGACAATGAAACGAAGATGCTATATCCAGTTTTGTTGCGAATCCATGCATAACCTGGACTATGTGACTTCATGACACTTTTCGTTCACCTTGTGTGACCTCCAGCAACCTGCTATTTGAATTTTTTAATCTGCATTACATTATTTGCATGTTGCACCAATAACCCAAGTGGCGAAGGGTGGGGGCGTATAAAGTCGCATACATCACGCACCGTCGCAGCTAAAGATGCAATGTTTCGCAGATCTGTCACAGTGAAGAGAACCGTCAAACAGTCTTCTATTAAGTAATGTTTATATATGTGTTTGTATATTGTCTATATATGTATATAGGTAGGTATACTCAGGGACGGCACCGGGAGAGAAAAACAGGGAAAAGGGCAATATTAATTAGGGTCACCATTTGCCATTGTGCTGCCGCTTGCATCAAGTCAGTGACTGTTAATGGTTTCGTTGCTACCTACCCCACCCTCCCCATCTGCATTTGTCGGGACACGGGGTGAAGGAAATTCAAGGTCGCACAACAAAAACTGGAAATATAACAATAGTTGCAGTGCAAATTCATCCATGTAAATATTTGTTGTCATTTGGTTTATTCGAGTGCACTATTTTGAGCTCAATAAATGCCTATGCAGCCTGACCTTGAAGAAATGCCTGAGGATCTACCTGACCGCAAGTCAGATCTTGATAATCTTCACACACCTGAATTCAGGGCCTGCAGTGTAGCCTACATACCAATTTTGAACGAAAAGTGAGATGATATGAGATGAGGTTCTTCACCAGGAAAACAAGTTTCGAAATGACGTGTTTTCCTCGGAGTTTTTTTTTTTTAACGGCCAAGCCTGCCTTGAGACAAAACACCTTTTCAGCACCCCTCACGCGGCACGCGCCACGCGCAGTGGTAGTTACTCACATGAGTCGGCTCTGGTCTCAAACAGGGTAGGGTGGATGGGACTACTCAGCAAAGAAGCCCTCTTGTCAATCGGACGTGCGGTTGCAGATATGAGCTTCTCAAAAGCGTCGCCACGGGTCGGACCGGGCCGGGCCGGGCCGCTCATATTCAGATTCTTCACTTATATACTCCACGGAAGAAACATTATTGAAATATCTCCCCTATCCCAACCATGGGCGTCGCCGCCCGAGGGGCCAGGGGGCCGACCCCCCCCCCCCCCCCCCCCCCCCAGATCCCTCTGGACCCCAAGATTAGCAGTATTTTAATATTCACATTATGGGAGTGGGAGATGGGGGTGGCAACCACCTGGTTGCCCCCCCCCCCCTCCCCACCCCCGCCCCTACCCCACCCCACACCCACTCCAAATTTTGTGGCGACGTTCCTGGTCCAACAATCCCCGATCTCCCCTACTCTGCCATTAACGAGCAATTGTTTAAAGAGTACCTATTGAAATTAATGCTATTTCGGAAATAATTTAAAGATACTAATGTTGGCTGGGAAATACTAAAACGTAAGAATATCATGGAATTTATCATTGGATTTTTCTAAATTTATCACCAGTGCTCTTTCTCATAAACGTTTGGTAGTAAAATGATGTGGTATAGTTGTAAGATTGTGTAGTAAAGTTGTAAAATTGTGTTTCATAAAGCAAAAACTACTACTTACTACACTCGAGACTTTACAACTTTACAACTCTACAATGTTACTACAGAAACGCTACGGTTGCATTTTAAAACGCACGCATCTGTTTCATAAAGATCCTCTGATTTACGGAGTAGTAAAAAATGAAGCCAGTTTTACAACGCATTTTCACCCTGCTATTCACCGTTGTAAAATTGTGAACATGATAACTTAAACACTTCCAATGAGACAACAGACGAAACAAATTGCGATAAGCGATGATTAAATTGGGAATTAATGGTTTTCTTTTTCACAAATGATCGTTGCCAAGAGGGAAAACGCACCTTTAAAACCCTATTAGTGGCAGGGGGCAAATTTTGCCCACCCCTCGTGTTTTTCTCAAATATCTCCGAAATGGCTGGACGTAGGCTTCTGAAATTTTCTGAGTTTTCGTAAAACTAGTCTGGGCAGTTTGTCTGAATACTTCATGAATTTTCAAGAATTAAAACAAAATCGCATACTTTGGCCCTGGAAACGCCTACGAATTATGAATTTTCAAATGTGACCAGGATTGATCAATTGTGTATTACTTTGCTGTCGATCCATATAACTTTTGTTAAAATCGTTCTATAGAACCAGGAGTTAAGAGGGATTAAAAAAGGTTATACAATTTGTGCATTTTGACCGCATGTCGCCATTTTTTTTTTAGAATGTAGATCAGGTTGAGTGGAGTCAAACCCTGTTTGAATTTTGAAAATCAGACTAGTAGATTTCGAGATCTCCGGGGGGCGAATCAGCCCCCCCCCCCCTGCCACTAATAGGGGTAACCAGGAGCCTGTCACTAATAGGGTTAACTGGTATAGGCATCAGCAATGCGTGTGACTGTTAGTGTGAGTCATTTGTGCTTCCTACCTGAGATTGACGTTCTATATAATACACGTTATTGATAATTACGTTCACCATCAAACATGTGCCCATTTCTAGCATTAAGTTTCTCCATTCCTCATCTTTTCACACCTTGCACGATCCTTCACAGGTACTTACGCTTCAGAGTTCAGTTTTATCATTTAGTATTTTAATATTGTTATAACAGTAATAGCTGGATTATCAACACTTCACCGAATTACTCGGATCACGATCAGTGTTTCCCTGAAATTAAGTGGCACATATATGAAGCTTGAAAGTGTGTTTGGTTGGCGGTGTAGGCATGCCACCCCACGAGGTGCTGTTGTACCGTAAGTCTCCTCATGCCGACACATCCACCACCTCCCAGCACCGGTTTCACTGGCATCGGTCTGTTCCGAAACACGCTCCACATTCGACCCTTCGTGTTGTCCGTTGTCCGCAAGTCCGATACCGCCAAGGTGGCTGCTGCCAAGGTACCAACACAACGCACCCATCGTCGACACTGCTGCATTGGTTTTCACTCGACGCTGGATTTCGACAAGAGACTGACGCATAGGCGTCGGAGGTGAGGGGACGAACATTTTCAGATTTTAACATTACGCCTATGGGCGTTGCATGGCAAGAATCTACTTCAAAATGCCTCCGGCTCCGCCCCCACCCCACAAACTTTTAGAAGGTAGCGACGCCCTTGGATGGACAGCAGTTCACGAATTACAAAGGTTGTCTTGCACTCGGCCTGTTGTGATGTCTCCTCCAGGATGATGGCAGATGCCTCAGAAAAGGTTCTGGAAAAGAGAACAAGAAATCATGATATTGAATAATACACATACAAACTTACAAGGTGTTATACAGATGGAGCCTACCACTTGCTTGAGTACATTTTACTGTTTTATGGTTAATGATGCCCTTGGTGGTGAAACAAATAAAAAATTAATTAAATGAGGCATCAATTGCATAAAGTTATACTTGTTTTGAAACAGTTTCTAAACTTAAATTGTACAGACATTAATTAAACATATTATAGATTATAACAATTTCCTGCAACTTCTTGATAACCACTAACTGTTAACCACTAACTGTTAACCATAAAACAGTTAGTGGTTATAATTTAAAATATCTGTAAAAACAAATATTGTTTATGAACTGTTTAACAAACAAGTAAACTATTTATGTAATTGATGACTTTATTTCATAAATTTCGCTTTTGTTTCGCCACCTAAGGTATCATTAGCTATAAAACAATACATATTTACATAGGCAGTGCTATTCATTGCATTGCCTGAATATAAATATAGTGTTAGTATGTATGAGAATGCCCCTGTACAACATTCTACTGATAATCATTCCTATTAAAACATAACTTGGCATCATTCGGCACATGTGTGATACTTGTTCAACAGTTACCACTACCAAACATACCCAACACAAATGTAAAATGATATTCACTAAATAAATTAAGAATTCCTTCAGACGCTACCGATTACACAAAATAAATAACTTAACATTATTTTCCTAGTACTTATTACAAAACAGCCATATAAAAAAAGCAAAATGTGTCTTTATTTTACCATAATGTATACCTGCAACCCAAACGCAGGTGACCCAGCATCCGCCCATCTATAGGCCTATAACGTTTGGAAGTTGCCAAACTAGTGAAAGGTGAATCACAAGCCGGGTTTTAATTAGCCGATATTACTTACTTTGTATTGACGCTCTGACACCGTCTTCAGGTTTCTCAATTTGGTAGCAATACACTAACACAACGGAACCAACCGCCCGACACGCGCAAATATGGCCATCGGAATGTTTTGTTTACATTACGCAACGGCGAGTTCAGAAGCTCAGCTTTCTTTTAAAACGAAAGGTGGCAGGAGTAGTTTAATTACGGCAAATAGCTTCTTGATAAAATCCTGCCGTCTGGCTCTATCAGAAAAAATACTCTTCACGCACATTCTATGCGAGGGAACAATAATAATACTTCATTTATGTCTTGGAGTGACCCACTCTTAGCTGTTACTAACCTTGACAAAGTTACTAACCTACAACAGTACAATGTACTACGCTTTATGAAACACGCGACAGTAGTAAGTAGTAAACTTGAAACTACAATTCTACTACAGTAGTAGGATTGTGAAAATTCTTTATGAGAAAGGCCACAGGTAAGTATATTTTATTTGAATTTAATACTATCAAGCGAAAAATTACATAAAATTACTGAAATCAGTGTGGCCAAAATGTCTTGACTGGGGGGGGGGGGGGGGGGCAGCTCACTGGGGGGCATTTCCCCCCAGTTAACATGTTAAAATAGGCCTGAAATAGTGTGCAAAATGTCGGTATTTTGACACGTCCCGCAACTGCACCTACGATTGTGAATCACCTCACCTAACCAAATATTGTCAGCAGCTCAGCATCTCATCTAACCAAATAATGGCTTCAGCTCAGCATCTCACCTAACCAAATAATGTCAGCAGCTCAGCATTGGTTTCCTTTCTGGCTATTGTCTGCAGGTGGCGCTAGTGGTGCGGCGGGCCGGTGTGGAGTCGGTGCGGAACTCGGCCCTCGTCGGTACCATGACAGTGGTCGGCGCCGCTTCGGTGGGGTTGGTTGAGCGAGTGGTCGGCGTCGCGTCGGTGGGGTTGGTGGGGTTGGTTGCACGTGGCCGGTTGTGGGTCGGCGCCGCGTCGGTGGGGTGGGTTGCACGTGGCCGGTTGTGTGGTATCTGTGTGCGACCATCGGCATCGGCTGGAGTGATCCGGAGGTTGGCTGGCCGCACCGACCGACAGTGGGGTGGAGGACGCTCTGCCGGCTGATCCTGTAGCCACGGAAAACTTGCTACCAGGACCCAGGTACAGAGCATGTGCTCTCAGGGAGAGACCAATCAGGAGGATCGTTGACCCGTCCCTCGTTAACCTGTTAACTCATCGACAGTTAACCCACGCCCTGCTGGGGGGGGGGGGGGGGGGGGGCAGAATATGCCCCCTCCCAGATTTTCTCAATAACTTAAAATGATAATAGATATAGAACTTCAATGAAATTGGTGAAGTACTTTGGGAGATAATGACATTGTAGTGACGTCATGTCATGCCATTTTTGGTGGAAAAAGATACATGTTTGCAAAATCGTAGAAAATCGAGTTTGGAAGCAAATGGCAAATAAAAAACGTAAAAAGAAAGGAAATGACATTCTTTTTCAAAATGGCTATATCTGATTTTCGATTTTTTATTTTGGACCTAAAAAATAAATACAAAAACGTTTGTTTTTCCGAAAATTTCCAGAAAATCAATGTTTTTGAAGATAACAAAAACCGGAATATATATATATTGGAGAACCAAGTATGACGATACCCAAACCAAATTTCAAAGCAATATCTTTATTTTTGACTGACTTATGGCTTCTTAAGTACCTATAAGTAACTCATGATATCATTTTTTTAAGCTTCATTTTTTTTTTGCTTCTGGTGACTGGATACAGACAAATAAATTCCATGGCTGTATTTCTGAGATAAAGCTGGTCTAGAAACATGCCTTTTTTATTTAGATTAATTAATTTCACATTTTGGCCTTATGTGACCTGACCTTGACCTGCTATGGGGTCAGGTTGTGAAAATGGCTGCTACTATCGAATTATACGTGTAAAATAACCCATAAAAAATAGCCCCTGCATTATACCTGTGAGAATACTGTATGCGATAATAGTCGCAATCTAAGGCTTAGGATGGAAAGTACGACCCAAAACCTCAAATACCTCCATTTTGACCTTTGACCTAACCGTGTCCCAACATGTGACCTTATTTTGCAAATTTAGCGTATGTTTTAGATGCATCTCATTGAGAGCTTTCGATTTCCGCCTTGTGCGTCTCGCTGCGGTTATTGGTTAGGAAGATAACGAGGGGGGGCAGAATCTGCCCCCCCCCCCCCCGCCCCCGTGTTCGGCTGAATACCCCAGCGAGGCGCGGGTTAAGGGAGAAAGTTTGACACGTCAACCCTTTAACCCGTTAATATTCGCCAGTTCAGCGTCCTAAACCTACGTGAGGGAGGTCCTAAACCTACGTGAGTTAAGCACGACCCCCCCCCCCCCCCCCCACGTGGTTTGGGAAACCTGTAGGAGGGGGTAGATGCGAGGCCCTGACGTTTCAACCGTAATTGAGCTAGAGCCGCAATTTAAAAGCGATCGTGGTTGTTTGACTAGAGGAAGCCATTAATACCAATTTTGAAGGTCATAGGTTATTTGATGACCCCCGAGGTTAGGTCAGTGACCTGAATGTTATCCAATTCTGAATCGTATATGTCCGTGGGGATTGAACTCAAATCAGGCTAGATCAGTAAATAAAAATGCAGCACATTCCTCGTCGTTAGTGCATTGCGTTTTATTGACCTGAGGTTGTTGACATGTGAACTTTGATTTGAGGTCACTGACTTTGACCTGAGGTCACTGACTTTGACCTGAGGTCGCTGAAATCACATGACCGGGTGGAAGCTGCCTATATATAAGCGGCCATCGAACGAATTGAAACGTGCCCAAGTAATGTAAGTTGGACACCAAATTCCAAATCAGCGACACATTAAAAAAAAAAACGGCGCGAGGACAAAACATATTTTAGGTCGTCGGAGGTTAGTGACCTCAGTTGACCTCTGATAGGCAATGACCTCAGTGGAAACAATAGGCAATAGCTGTTCTCTGCTTATACCTGCTTTTATGAGCTCCTGAACAACAAACAGTCGGAAAATGCACGAATTATACGCTTCAGTGCGGCGGGACACCGGTTGCACCTGTCATGACCTCGAGACTCGAGAAACAGGTCATGGGTTATGGGCTATAGGATTTCAAAATCTTCAGAGTATGTGAGGCCCTTCTTGGGGTCTTTGAAATATCTTCGCAAGTAGGGCGATTTGGGAGAAATGGTAAAGACATGGTTCTGTTGAGAAAATTATGTTATACAATCCCGTGCGAAACACGCAAATAACTATGTCCGTAAACACACTCCATTTAACCTAACTATGTCCGTAGACACACTCCATTTAACCTGACTATGTCCGTAGACACACTCCATTTAACCTGACTATCTCCGTAGACACACTCCATTTAACCTGACTATGTCCGTAGACACACTCCATTTAACCTGACTATGTCCGTAGACACACTCCATTTAACCTGACTATGTCCGTAGACACACTCCATTTAACCTGACTATGTCCGTAGACTCACTCCATTTAACCTGACTATGTCCGTAGACACACTCCATTTAACCTGACTATGTCCGTAAACACACTCCATTTAACCTGACTATGTCCGCAGACACACTCCATTTAACCGGACTATCTCCGTAGACACACTCCATTTAACCTGACTATGTCCGTAGACACACTCCATTTAACCTGACTATGTCCGTAGACACACTCCATTTAACCTGACTATGTCCGTAGACTCACTCCATTTAACCTGACTATGTCCGTAGACACACTCCATTTAACCTGACTATGTCCGTAGACACACTCCATTTAACCTGACTATGTCCGTAGACACACTCCATTTAACCTGACTATCTCCGTAGACACACTCCATTTAACCTGACTATGTCCGTAGACACACTCCATTTAACCTGACTATGTCCGTAGACACACTCCATTTAACCTGACTATCTCCGTAGACACACTCCATTTAACCTGACTATGTCCGTAGACACACTCAATTTAGCCTGACTATGTCCGTAGATACACTCCATTTAACCTGACTATGTCCGTAGACACACTCCATTTAAACTGCCTATGTCCGTAGATACACTCTATTTAACCTGACTATGTCCGTAGACACACTCCATTTAACCTGACTATGTCCGTAGACTCACTCCATTTAACCTGAATATGTCCGTAGACTCACTCCATTTAACCTGACTATGTCCGTAAACACACTCCATTTAACCTGACTATGTCCGTAGACACATTCCATTTAACCTGAATATGTCCGCAGACTCACTCCATTTAACCTGACTATGTCCGTAGACACACTCCATTTAACCTGACTATGTCCGTAGACACACTCCATTTAACCTGACTATGTCTGTAGACACACTTCATTTAACCTGAATATGTCCGTCGACACACTCCATTTAACCTGACTATGTCCGTAGACACACTCCATTTAACCTGACTATCTCCGTAGACACACTCCATTTAACCTGACTATGTCCGTAGACACACTCCATTTAACCTGACTATCTCCGTAGACACACTCCATTTAACCCGACTATTTTTTATTTTATTTGTAAAATTTAGTCCGAATGTTTTGTATGGCTGGATTTCCGTGGTCAGGACCCACGATAAGCAGAGCTTGTTGCGCAGGTCCTGACCTCACCACCCGATCGCGCAATTCCTGTTGGCCGGCAGAATTTAGAGACGAAAGTTTTACGTGCCCGACATACCTGGACACGGTCCGCCCCGCTCACTGACGTCACCTGACCTTGAGTGCGATCGCTGCCACCGGCCGCAGGCCATCCCAGTCAGGAGCAAACAGCGAGCGCCGAAGCGACTCGAATCCGGGCTGCCACACCGGGATAGGTCAGAAGTTCAGCGCTCTCCCACTGAGCTACAGGGGCGGACTATGCAACTATGTCCGTAGATACACTCCATTTAACCTGGCTATGTCCGTAGACACACTCCATTTAACCTGACTATCTCCGTAGACACACTCCATTTGACCTGACTATGTCCGTAGACTCACTCCATTTAACCTGACTATGTCCGTAGATACACTCCATTTAACCTGACTATGTCCGTAGATACACTCCATTTAACCTGACTATGTCCGTAGACTCACTCCATTTAACCTGACTATGTCCGTAGACTCACTCCATTTAACCTGACTATCTCCGTAACCACACTCCATTTAACCTGACTATGTCCGTCGACACACTTCATTTAACCTGACTATGTCCGTAGACACACTCCATTTAACCTGACTATGTCCGTAGACTCACTCCATTTAACCTGACTATGTCCGTAGACTCACTCCATTTAACCTGACTATGTCTGTAGATGCACTCCATTTAACCTGACTATGTCCGTAGACTCACTCAATTTAACCTGACTATGTCCGTAGACACACTCCATTTAACCTGACTATGTCCGTAGATACACTCCATTTAACCTGACTATGTCCGTAGACTCACTCAATTTAACCTGACTATGTCCGTAGACTCACGCCATTTAACCTGACTATCTCCGTAACCACACTCCATTTAACCTGACTATGTCCGTAGACACACTCCATTTAACCTGACTATCTCCGTAAACACACTCCATTTAACCTGACTATCTCCGTAAACACACTACATTTAACCTGACTATCTCCGTAGACACACTCTATTTAACCTGACTATGTCCGTAGACACACTCCATTTAACCTGACTATGTCCGTAGACACACTCCATTTAACCTGACTATGTCCGTAGACTCACTCCATTTAACCTGACTATGTCCGTAAACACACTCCATTTAACCTGACTATGTCCGTAGACACACTCCATTTAACCTGACTATGTCCGTAGACTCACTCCATTTAACCTGACTATGTCCGTAGAAACACTCCATTTAACCTAACTATGTCCGTAGACACACTCCATTTAACCTGACTATGTCCTTAGACACACTCCATTTAACCTGACTATCTCCGTAAACACACTCCATTTAACCTGACTATGTCCGTAGACACACTCCATTTAACCTGACTATGTCCGTAGACACACTCCATTTAACCTGACTATGTCCGTAGACACACTCCATTTAACCTGACTATGTCCGTAGACACACTCCATTTAACCTGACTATGTCCGTAAACACACTCCATTTAACCTTGCTATGTCCGTAGATACACTCCATTTAACCTGACTATCTCCGTAGACACACTCCATTTAACCTGACTATCTCCGTAGACACACTCCATTTAACCTGACTATATCTGTAGACACACTCCATGTAACCTGACTATGTCCGTAGACACACTCCATTTAACCTGACTATGTCCGTAGACACACTCCATTTAATCTGACTATGTCCGTAGACACACTCCATTTAACCTGACTGTCCGTAGACACACTCCATTTAACCTGACTATGTCCGTAGACACACTCCATTTAACCTGACTATGTCCGTAGACACACTCCATTTAACCTGACTATCGCCGTAGACTCACTCCATTTAACCTGACTATGTCCGTAGACACATTCCATTTAACACCTAACTATGTCCGTAGACATACTCCATTTAACCTGACTATGTCTGTAGACACACTCCATTTAACCTGACTATGTCCGTAGAACACTCCATTTAACCTGACTATGTCCATTAACACACTCCATTTAACCTGACTATGTCCGTAGACACACTCCATTTAACCTGACTATGTCCGTTGACTCACTCCATTTAACTGACTATGTCCGTAGATACACTCCATTTAACCTGACTATGTCCGTAGACTCACTCCATTTAACCTGACTATGTCCGTAGACACACTCCATTTAACCTGACTATGTCCGTAGACTCACGCCATTTAACTTGACTATGTCCGTAGACTCACTCCATTTATCCTGACTATGTCCATAGACACACTCCATTTAACCTGACTATCTCCGTAGACACACTCCATTTAACCTGACTATGTCCGTAGACTCACTCCATTTAACCTGACTATCTCCGTAGACACACTCCATTTAACCTGACTATGTCCGTAGATACACTCCATTTAACCTGACTATCTCCGTAAACACACTCCATTTAACCTGACTATGTCCGTAGACACACTCCATTTAACCTGACTATGTCCGTAGACTCACTCCATTTAACTTGACTATGTCCGTTGACACACTCCATTTAACCTGACTATGTCCGTAAACACACTCCATTTAACCTGACTATGTCCGTAGATACACTCCATTTAGCCTGACTATCTCCGTAGACACACTCCATTTAACCTGACTATGTCCGTAGACACATTCCATTTAACCTGACTATGTCCGTAGACTCACTCCATTTAACCTGACTATGTCCGTAGACACACTCCATTTAACCTGACTATGTCCGTAGACTCACTCCATTTAACTTGACTATGTCCGTAGATACACTCCATTTAACCTGACTATGTCCGTAGACTCACTCCATTTAACCTGACTATGTCCGTAGACACACTCCATTTAACCTGACTATCTCCGTAGACTCACTCCATTTAACCTGACTATGTCCGTAGACACACTCCATTTAACCTGACTATCTCCGTAGACTCACTCCATTTAACCTGATTATGTCCTAGACACACTCCATTTAACCTGACTATGTCCGTAGACTCACTCCATTTAACTTGACTATCTCCGTAAACACACTCCATTGAACCTGACTATGTCCTTAGGCACACTCCATTTAACCTGACTATGTCCGTAGACACACTCCATTTAACCTGACTTTCCGTAGACACACTCCATTTAACCTGACTATGTCCGTAGACACACTCCATTTAACCTGACTATCTCCGTAGACACACTCCATTTAACCTGACTATCTCCGTAGACTCACTCCATTTAACCTGACTATGTCCGTAGACACATTCCATTTAACACCTGACTATGTCCGTAGACATACTCCATTTAACCTGACTATGTCCGTAGACACACTCCATTTAACCTGACTATGTCCGTAGACACACTCCATTTAACCTGACTATGTCCGTAGAACACTCCATTTAACCTGACTATGTCCATAAACACACTCCATTTAACCTGACTATGTCCGTAGACACACTCCATTTAACCTGACTATGTCCGTAGACTCACTCCATTTAACATGTCTATGTCCGTAGATACACTCCATTTAACCTGACTATGTCCGTAGACTCACTCCATTTAACCTGACTATGTCCGTAGACACACTCCATTTAACCTGACTATGTCCGTAGACTCACTCCATTTAACTTGACTATGTCCGTAGACTCACTCCATTTAGCCTGACTATGTCCATAGACACACTCCATTTAACCTGACTATCTCCGTAGACACACTCCATTTAACCTGACTTTGTCCGTAGACTCACTCCATTTAACCTGACTATCTCCGTAGACACACTCCATTTAACCTGACTATGTCCGTAGATACACTCCATTTAACATGACTATCTCCGTAAACACACTCTATTTAACCTGACTATGTCCGTAGACACACTCCATTTAACCTGACTATATCCGTAGACTCACTCCATTTAACTTGACTATGTCCGTAGACACACTCCATTTAACCTGACTATGTCCGTAGACTCACTCTATTTAACCTGACTATGTCCGTAGACACACTCTATTTAACCTGAAAATGTCTGTAGACTCACTCCATTTAACCTGACTATGTCCGTAGACACACTCCATTTAACCTGACTATGTCCGTAGACACACTCCATTTAACCTGACTATGTCCGTAGACACACTTCATTTAACCTGACTATGTCCGTCGATACACTCCATTTAACCTGACAATGTCCGTAGAAACACTCCATTTAACCTGACTATCTCCGTAGACACACTCCATTTAACCTGACTATGTCCGTAGACACACTCCATTTAACCTGAATATCTCCGTAGACACACTCCATTTAACCTGACTATGTCCGTATATACACTCCATTTAACCTGACTATCTCCGTAGACACACTCCATTTAACCTGACTATGTCCGTAGACACACTCCATTTAACCTGAATATGTCCGTAGACACACTCCATTTAACCTGACTATGTCCGTAGACTCACTCCATTTAACCTGACTATGTCCGTAGACACACTCCATTTAACCTGACTATGTCCGTAGAAACACTCCATTTAACCTGACTATGTCCGTAGACACACTCCATTTAACCTGACTATCTCCGTAGACACACTCCATTTAACCTGACTATGTCCGTAGACACACTCCATTTAACCTGACTATGTCCGTAGACACACTCCATTTAACCTGACTATCTCCGTAGACACACTCCATTTAACCTGACTATGTCCGTAGACACACTCAATTTAACCTGACTATGTCCGTAGATACACTCCATTTAACCTGACTATGTCCGTAGACACACTCCATTTAACCTGCCTATGTCCGTAGATACACTCCATTTAACCTGACTATGTCCGTAGACACACTCCATTTAACCTGACTATGTCCGTAGACTCACTCCATTTAACCTGAATATGTCCATAGACTCACTCCATTTAACCTGACTATGTCCGTAAACACACTCCATTTAACCTGACTATGTCCGTAGACACATTTTATTTAACCTGAATATGTCCGCAGACTCACTCCATTTAACCTGACTATGTCCGTAGACACACTCCATTTAACCTGACTATGTCCGTAGACACACTCCATTTAACCTGACTATGTCTGTAGACACACTTCATTTAACCTGAATATGTCCGTCGACACACTCCATTTAACCTGACTATGTCCGTAGACACACACCATTTAACCTGACTATCTCCGTAGACACACTCCATTTAACCTGACTATGTCCGTAGACACACTCCATTTAACCTGACTATCTCCGTAGACACACTCCATTTAACCCGACTATTTTTTATTTTATTTGTAAAATTTTGTCCGAATGTTTTGTATGGCTGGATTTCCGTGGTCAGGACCCACGCTAAGCAGAGCTTGTTGCGCAGGTCCTGACCTCACCACCCGATCGCGCAATTCCTGTTGGCCGGCAGAATTTAGAGACGAAAGTTGTACGTGCCCGACATACCTGGACACGGTCCGCCCCGCTCACTGACGTCACCTGACCTTGAGTGCGACCGCTGTCACCGGCCGCAGGCCATCCCAGTCAGGAGCAAACAGCGAGCGCCGAAGCGACTCGAATCCGGGCTGCCACACCGGGATAGGTCAGAAGTTCAGCGCTCTCCCACTGAGCTACAGGGGCGGACTATGCAACTATGTCCGTAGATACACTTCATTTAACCTGGCTATGTCCGTAGACACACTCCATTTAACCTGACTATCTCCGTAGACACACTCTATTTGACCTGACTATGTCCGTAGACTCACTCCATTTAACCTGACTATGTCCGTAGATACACTCCATTTAACCTGACTATGTCCGTAGATACACTCCATTTAACCTGACTATGTCCGTAGACTCACTCCATTTAACCTGACTATGTCCGTAGACTCACTCCATTTAACCTGACTATCTCCGTAACCACACTCCATTTAACCTGACTATGTCCGTCGACACACTTCATTTAACCTGAATATGTCCTTAGACATACTCCATTTAACCTGACTATGTCCGTAGACACACTCCATTTAACCTGACTATGTCCGTAGACATACTCCATTTAACCTGACTATGTCCGTAGATACACTCCATTTAACCTGACTATGTCCGTAGACACACTCCATTTAACCTGACTATGTCCGTAGACATACTCTATTTAACCTGACTATGTCCGTAGACACACTCCATTTAACCTGACTATGTCCGTAGACTCACTCCATTTAACTTGACTATGTCCGTAGACACACTCCATTTAACCTGACTATGTCCGTAGACTCACTCCATTTAACCTGACTATGCCCGTAGACACACTCCATTTAACCTGACTATGTCCGTAGACTCACTTTATTTAACCTGACTATGTCCGTAGACACACTCCATTTAACCTGACTATGTCCGTAGACACACTCCATTTAACCTGACTATGTCCGTAGACACACTTCATTTAACCTGACTATGTCCGTCGATACACTCCATTTAACCTGACTATGTCCGTAGACACACTCCATTTAACCTGACTATCTCCGTAGACACACTCCATTTAACCTGACTATGTCCGTAGACACACTCCATTTAACCTGAATATCTCCGTAGACACACTCCATTTAACCTGACTATGTTCGTATATCCACTCCATTTAACCTGACTATCTCCGTAGACACACTCCATTTAACCTGACTATCTCCGTAGACACACTCCATTTAACCTGACTATGTCCGTAGACACACTCCATTTAACCTGACTATGTCCGTAGATTCACTCCATTTAACCTGACTATGTCCGTTGACACACTCCATTTGACCTGACTATGTCCGTAGACACACTCCATTTAACCTGACTATGTCCGTAGATACACTCCATTTAGCCTGACTATCTCCGTAGACACACTCCATTTAACCTGACTATGTCCGTAGACACACTCCATTTAACCTGACTATGTCCGTAGACTCACTCCATTTAACTTGACTATGTCCGTAGATACACTCCATTTAACCTGACTATGTCCGTAGACTCACTCCATTTAACCTGACTATGTCCGTAGACACACTCCATTTAACCTGACTATCTCCGTAGACTCACTCCATTTAACCTGACTATGTCCGTAGACACACTCCATTTAACCTGACTATGTCCGTAGAAACACTCCATTTAACCTGACTATCTCCGTAGACTCACTCCATTTAACCTGATTATGTCCTAGACACACTCCATTTAACCTGACTATGTCCGTAGACTCACTCCATTTAACCTGACTATCTCCGTAAACACACTCCATTTAACCTGACTATGTCCTTAGATACACTCCATTTAACCTGACTATGTCCGTAGACACACTCCATTTAACCTGACTATGCCCGTAAACACACTCCATTTAACCTGACTATGTCCGTAGACACACTCCATTTAACCTGACTATGTCCTTAGACATACTCCATTTAACCTGACTATGTCCGTAGACACACTCCATTTAACCTGACTATGTCCGTAGACATACTCCATTTAACCTGACTATGTCCGTAGACATACTCCATTTAACCTGACAATGTCCGTAGATACACTCCATTTAACCTGACTATGTCCGTAGACACACTCCATTTAACCTGACTATGTCCGTAGACACACTCCATTTAACCTGACTATGTCCGTAGACATACTCCATTTAACCTGACTATGTCCGTAGATACACTCCATTTAACCTGACTATGTCCGTGGACACACTCCATTTAACCTGACTATGTCCGTAGACATACTCCATTTAACCTGACAATGTCCGTAGATACACTCCATTTAACCTGACTATGTCCGTAGACACACTCCATTTAACTTGATGCCAGCTGTTGACCTTTTAACCCATTCAATGCCGACACTTGAAATTGCAGTGTCCTGTTAAGATGGTCATGCGAATAGTTTAAAAAATGTTCCCGTTCAGCTCGTTCGGTACCTCAGACCAAACGAGAGCATGGAGCATGAACAATTAGCCACGGGCGCGGGCCCTCCCAAAGAGATATAAAGTTCCGCCCCTGCTTCTGATATGTAGTTCATACTCTATGACTATATAAAGTCATAGAACATGAACTACATATCAGAAGCATGGGCGGAACTTTATATCTCTTTGGTAGAGCCCATCCCCTCCCAATGCTGGGCTGAACCCCCCTCCCCCCCCCCAATGGTGCTCTGCACCCCCCCCCCCCAATGTTTTCAAAAATGTGTGCCCCTCCTAAATTAAAAGGACTACTCGTACAGATTGTTCTGTTTTGCATTTTGCGTATTTAATCACATCAAGATGTGATTCCATCTTAGGATTTTAGGAGTATTCCATCTTAGAACTATACGAGCATTGTGATTCCATCTGCGACTGCTTTTTCGATTATGATATAATGGATAAGTTGGTAGCAAGGATTGTCTACTGACAAGTCCGTAGATACAAGGTTTAAGCGTTCAGATTAGCGAATAGCGGAGGGGGAGCATGAACAATTAGCCATTGGAGTGCTCTATTTTAATGGTGTTCAATGGAATTTGTTGTACATTTATTGTTTGCCTGTAATCTAGGGCTGATAGTTAATGCAGCCTTTTTGGCTTCCTGGTATAATATCCTAAATATCCAACATCCGTGCTAACATAATACGTTTGATACGGAGGAACACAGAGGGGATCGTGCCATCAAAGGACATTGGGCCATCGTATCCAGGGGGCCTAGGGGATCATGACCCCTTCAGCAGGTTAGCCGAGGGGTCCTGGGGGCCTGAGGGGGTCCTTGGTTGATCTGGCTAGCTATCGGTAAACCTGAGCGGGCCTCGTTGTGCTTGGAGGAGAGCTCGGTCGGCCTGAGGGTATCACTCCGTCGAATTGAGGGAGTCCTTCGTCCGTCTGAGGGGATCCCAGTCTGTCTGAGGAGCCATTGTTCGGCCTGAGGGTTCCTCTGTCGGCCTGAGGGGCCTCAGTCGGCCTGGTCGGCCTGGTCGGCCTGAGGGGCCCTGGGTCGACTTGAGGGAACCGCGGCCGGCTTGAGGAGCCCTTGGTCGGCCTGAGGGAGACCCAGTCGGCCTGATGAGCTTTTCTTCGGTCTGAGGGACCCTTTGTCGGCATGAGGGGTCTCTGTCGGCCTGGAGGAGCCTCGGTTGGCCTGTATAGGAACTCTGTTGGCCTGAGGGCCCTCAGTCGACTGTAGGGGCCCTCGATCGGCTTGAGGGAACCTCGACCGTCTTGAGGGGGCCCTTGGTCGGCCTGAGGAGCTTTTGTTCGGCTTGAGTGACTCTTTGTCAGCCTGAGAGGATGTTCGACGGCCTGAGGGGCCTCGGTCGGCCTGAGGGAGCCTCGGTCGGCCAGGGGGGGCCTCGGTCGGCCTGGAGGGTATCTCGGTGGGTCTGGGGGGCCCTGGGCGGCTTGAGTGAACATCGGTCGGCTTGAGGGGCCCTTAGTTTGCATGAGTGGTCCTTGTTTGGCCTCAGGGCGAATCGGTTAGCTTGAAGGGGTCTTTGGACTGAGAGTCTGTCGGCCTGAGTGGCCATCGGTATGCCTGAGGGGACCTCGGTCGGCGTGAGGGGACCCTGAGTGGGCCTGAGGGACCCTCGGTTGGCCTGAGTGGCTCTCGTTTGGTCTGAGGGGACCTCGGTCGGCCTGAGGGACCCTCGGTCGACTGTAGGGGCCCTCGATCGGCTTGAGGGAACCTCGGCCGGGTTGAGGGGGCCCTTGGTTTTCCTGAGGAGCTTTTGTTCGGCATGCGGGTCTCTTTGTCGGCCTGCGGGGCTCTCGGGCGGCCTGAAGGGGCCCACGGTCTGCCTGAGGGGGTCCTCTGACGGCCTTAGGGGCTCTCAGTTGGTTTGAAAGACCCTCGGACGGCTTAAGGAGCACTTGGTCGACTTGAGGAGGTCCTTTTTTCGTCCTGAGGGGCCTTCGGTCAGCTTGAGGAGGCCCTCAGTCGGCCTGAGGGACCCTTAGTCGGCCTGAGTGGCGCTCTGTCGGCCTGTTCCTAGTGTGCCTGTGGGGCTCTTCTGTCGACCTTATGGGGCTCTCGGTCGACTTGAGGGGCCCTTGGTCGGCCTGAAGGAGAACTCGGTCGGCCTGATGGGGCCATCGGTAGGCTCGAGTGGCTCTTGCAAGGTCTAAGCGGGCCCCAGGCTGGTATGAGAGGGCCATTGTTTAGGCCCGAAAGAGCCCGACGGTCTCAGATGGGCCTCAGTTGGTTTGAGACGGTATTTGCCAGGCCTTAGAGCCTTAGGTTCCTTGTTGTTCTTAAATGACCTTTGTCAGGCCTGAGAGGGTCCTATGCTTGTCTGAGAGGTCCATTTGCCAGTTTGAAAGGACCCTCAATCGTCCAAGGGGGGGGGGCGCTTTTCCGGCCTAAGAGAGCCCTAAGTCCCCAGGAGAGGACCCTCCGCTTCTTTGAAAGGATCATCGGTCGACCAGAGATGACCACTGTCCGGTCTGAGAGAGCTTGTCTAAGAGGGCCATTGTCAGACCTGAGAGGGCCCTATGCTAGTCTGTTCTCGGTCATCTCTCGGTCATTCTGGAGAGCCCTCCGGGCTGAGAGCCATTGGTCGGTCGGAAGCAGTCTTGCAGGCTCGGAGTGGGAATCTCAGTCTATTGGAGTCGGTCATTTTTGGCCGAAGTCAGAGTCATTTAAATTTTGCCGACTCCGGCTGGCATGTGAGGAGGATGTATGGGCAACGTATTTTTTAGATGCAATTGACCACCGATGCCGATATTTTAACATTTTACGGCTTCGAAATTGTGTTGCTGTCCTTTACAAAACGAAAGATATGGCCAGTGAGTGTTTACCTATCAATTATAGTTAACTAGTATTTTGTCAATTTCATGGGCGGAAAGATGGAAATTGAAGATAAACAATGTTTAAATAAAAAAACACCATTAGCATATCACAACTCGAGTACCTACCCATTTGATCCCTTCTTTTCTTGGTCCGAAGCTCATAGTCGTGTGAGAGATTGAAACTAATGTTTTGGCAGACAGCTCGGACTTATCCAGGCAGGCGCTGTGCAACTTCTTAAGCGCTTACACGATGGAACAAGTCATAAATAGGTCCACATACGCCACCGGATCCCTGCTTGATGTTGTCATCGTGAATGATCCTGACATCATTAAAAAGTCCGGCATTAGGGTTTGTGATATCAGCCCACACAAGTATGTTGTCGCCGCCCTGTGTATACCTCGTTGTCGTACGAAACTCACTGTCGTGAACTGTCGATCGTTCAAACGAGTAGACTAAGCCGAGCTGCTTGCCAGCCTACATCAGGTGGACTGGCAAGCCGTCTACCGAGAAGGTCGCTGTTCAGATCAGTGGCAGCGTTTCCTCGGTGTTTTTTTTTGTCCTATTCTAGACCGCTACGCACCAGTGAGGCGTGTGACCATTCGAAACTCCGGCGCCCCGCATGTGTCCCTACCGGCATGTGTCAGAGGCAACGCGTGATCTGATGTGTCAGCAGCGCGCGGCTCGTGAGGCTCGGCGAGGCGGTGGTAGTGCACGAGTACCATTCGCTGAACCGTGCGGTGAAATCTGCCATACGTCGGGATGTGCGGGAGGATATAGGCCAGCGCATAACCGACCAGGGTCCGACCTCTGTTTACCGGAATGTCCGTCAGGTTATTGGCAGTGGTAAGGGCGCGCGTGTCACACCGGCGGTAAGCGCGAACGAAATGAATGAATATTTCGTGGGAGTCGGACCATGTGTTCCGCGTGAGATCGCCGAATCCGGAGAGGTTCCCGTCGATTTTATGTGCCGATTGCCTCGTGTTGGCTCTTGCGCCTTCTCTGTCTCGACTGTGGACTATGAGACTCGGGAGAACAGTCCACGGTATGCGTAACACTCCAGCCTCCGGTATTGATGGCCTGTGCATCCGTACCATCAAAATGTGTTTTGACGCGATTGGGGTGCCGCTGCTGAACATTGTCAACACCTGTTTCGCCAACTGTGACTTTCTAGAAGCCTGGAAGCACTCCATTGTCCATCCTATCCACAAATCGGGTCCTCGTTCCAATCCTGCCAACTTTAGACCCATCTTCTTAGTCCCTGTCATGGCCAAAATTGTCGAACGAATCGTACAGCATCAACTCTATGCCTACCTCTCCCAAAATCATTTACTTTCTCCTGCTCAGCATGGGTTTAGGCCAGGTCATTCTACCGAAGCTTCCTGATTAGTGTGTCCGATTATATCCTGTCCTCGACAGACAGGGGGATCTTACTCTCCTCTGTCTGATCGATTTAAGTAAATGTTTTGACGTCATCGATCACACTAAACTTCTGACTAAATTACAACTGCATGGAATCGATGCTGAATGGTTTCGGTCCTACCTTATCAATCACACCCAAAGTGTATCCATCGCTGATCCCAGCTCCGGACACAAGTACCTGTTCCATCCGCTTCCGAACAGTATAGGCGTTTACCAGGGTTCTTCCCTCGGGCCGTTGTTGTACAGCGTGTTCGCCAACGACTTGAGCTACTTTGTTCCTGAGGCACATGTTATTCAGTACGACGATGACACGCAGATACTAGTATCCGACAGAAAAGATAACATCGGTGCACCGGTTGATCGCATGGAACGCTTCCTCTCCTCTCTTGACATGTGGTTCAGAACGAACTGTCTAAAAGTGAATGCTTCCAAAATGCAGTTTATGGTGTTCGGCAGCCGGCAGAACCTCCGTAACGTACCACCAATCGAGATATGTTTTCGTGGGGAGACTATTGGTCCGGAACGCACGGTGCACCTGGGCATGATTTTTGACCCGTTCCTGTCGCGGGACGCTCACGTCGCTCATGTTGTCCGGAAATGCTTCGGGCTACTGATCGGACTCAGTCACATTCGGCATTATCTTCCGCGAAACGTGGTTCCCACTATCGTCCACGGTTTGGTTACGTCACACGTACGTTACTGTATATCCGTTTTTGGCAACTGCTCAGACAGAAATCACAGGCAGCTCCGAAGAGTGATCAATTTTTGTGCCAGGGTGGTATCTGGAAGGCGTAAATTTGACCATATTTCGGACGTGTTGAGTGGCCCAGGGTGGCTCACCTCCATACAGTTATCAGAATGTCACTCTCTCACTCTGGCCCAACGTGCACGGTGGTGGGAGGAACCTGCATTTATGGCCTCGCTATTTAGCCGAAATGCTGCACATCGTAATAGGCGCACACGACAGGATGAGCAGTTCCATATACCTTGCATCCGCACTGAAGCCGGTATACGTCAGTTTTTCTACCGAGTCCCTCGTCCAGGGGCCCGGGAACAGGGGGGGGGGCAGCGGGGGCGCTTGCCCCCCCCCCCCCAACATCTGGGCCGGGGGGGGGGGGGGGGGCGGCGCCCCCAACTTTGGCGAGCAGAAGTTTCCCTAAAAATGAGCTCTTTCAATTTTCTTCACAAACAGCTATATAAAATATGAAAGCCTCCTTATGGCACGTTCATTTTTTGTTGTTTTCTTTTATAGCATGTCATAAGTATTAGTATTATATAGCTTTGGCTTTATAGCAGTATCGTATACCTTTCTTTTCCTTCCTTTTCCTTTTCCCATTAAATCCTCTATGAGATATAATGGAAAACTTTGGTACAGTACATTTGCTGGGAGTTGTCTGCTTGGCGCGTCGTCGTTAAAATGACGCACTGTCGCAGTGGCGGATCTACGGTTGGGCAAAACGGGCAGCCCCCCCCCTAAAAAAACGCCTGAAATCGGCGCAAAATTGACACATTTCCTCATATATAAGCAAATCTAAGCAACTTTTACTAAGGAAAGTTTGCTTTAAATCAGCTATCAATGCACATGCAAGCGAAATCCGAGGAGTTTTCAGAATTATGTGAGACTTTTTGGCATTTTGTCCCCCCAAACTCCCGTTCTGGATCCGTTGCTGCACTGACGGCGATAAACATCTGCTGCATTTTGTTTATAAGTTAATCGCACGTTTACGTTACGGATGTGGTCAAACTGGCGTGCGGTCTTATCTAGATAGACAGCTAGATAAAAAAAGGTCAAACTGGCATATCGTTAATCGCTGTCCTCGCTGTCTCTGCCGACGGGGCGGCAATTGCAAGCAAGAGTTATCGTAAATGTCGTAGGTTACCGTGATACGGTGATGACACGGTCGGTGCAGCGCACACTGGTGGGCTTTTTCAAGAAAGAAAAAACGTCAGGCGTCATGTACGAGTATTTTATCAGACGACAGGCGGGTTTACAAAGGCATACGGTTCATAGTAGGAATAGGAAACGGGGGTGGCATGACCCCCACTTTTTCATAATTTTGTATTGTTATGTTAACCCGCGCCGTGCCGGGGGCGGGGCGTTTAGATCCCCCCCCTAAGGTTTTTTTAGGATAGCGAAAAAACGGCGGCGCGCCGTTTTTGCCGTTTAAAAAACGGCGCACAGCGCACAGCGCCACCGTTACAAAAACGGCACACGGCGCACAGCGCCGCCGTTTAAAGGGATTATACGGGTTTCCGTCCTGAAAGTAAATGCACTCTTTTGCAGTTGTATGAGCTTTAAACACGTTTAGGACATATAACAGGGACCTCAATGCTCATTTAGTCCATTATTTCAGAAATTATCAGCGTTAAAACTTGGGCGTTTTTCGAGACTAGTATCAGATAACGAGTACTTGATCGGCACTACTGTCCACCACTTTTATCTTAAGATCAATTTTAGAGTTTTGAATTATCTGCAAGTCCTACACTGAATCACAAAATTATTATGCAATTCAAAACTGACGGGACTTTGTATTACTACACACTGTTCGCTGAGGTTTTGTGTTTTTGTGGTTTTCTTTTCTCTGGCCTTTAGCGTTGAGAATTTGGTGGTGGCGTATTCACTTTTTTGGCATGAAAATTCATGCAAAATATAGAACTGTATGGGAAAACTAGGTAACTGCTGCTGTCGTTGGAACAAAACAAGTTTATTTTCTTTCAAATATTGCTTATTTTACCGGAAAAATGCCATACGTGAGGTGTTTTTATTAGCATAAAAGAGATGACTGGCTCTGCCTCAGCCGGTCCTGCAGAAAATACGCGGTGGCATCACCGCGCACTTTGGAATGTCCTTACGTGCAGAAGAGGTCAATTCCAGAAAAATGTGGCTACCGTGGGACTTCTACCACCTTTATAAGTACGTTTTACTATGTAACTCAATTATTCTGGGAAAAACCCGTATAAACCCTTTAAAAAACGGCGCACGGCGCACAACGCCGCCGTTTCAGCCGCCGTTTTTGGCACACCTGCACGGGCATCAATTACCCACATTGTGTGCAATTCTTGCCCACGGGTCATCTCAGGTCAGGTCACGTGACCACACCTCCAAATAAGTTTGCGGTCGTACCACAGCCACCGTTTTTGGCCGATCGGTTTCAAACTTACAGGATTTCATAAGGTCATAGGTACCTACAATTCCAATATCTAAAATTTTGAATATCGGTGACCTAATGTCGCCGGTCGGGTCAATTTCGTAACCTCCCATTATAAGTCAATGTGGAAATATTAAAATGTTTCCTATTCCAAGGATACGCATGATACCAGTCACATTTCTTCTGGATCATGTTATCATAGGCTGTTATTGATGATCCAGGTTCAATTTCTGTCCAGTGACCCCTACAGGGTCGGCCGAGGTCAGCTGAGGCACCAACACTTTTTGTGTCAATAACTCTTGATAGAATGAATATAAAGAAGTGAAACCGGCATAAATGTGTTTGTCTCGTCGAGGCACGTCTCCCAATATGCAACATGACCAACTTGGGTCGCCACTTGACCTTGACCTGAGGTCAAAGTTCTAAGTTGACCTAAACTGGGCCAAATGAACGTGATTCGAAGAGCTTTGACGAGACGAACATGATGTCGTCAAAATCATTGCCGTATCTTTATTAGGTAAAAAGTTATTTGCGAACGTTTTGCCAAAAAATAGCCCTTTTGACATTTGATGGCCTCTGGAGCCCAAACTATTAAACTGATATTAAATTTGATGACAATTTTTGATTGAATATTTCAAGAGCTTTCGATCGTTTTTTTTTATCGTTTGTTCCTAGCTATCATTCCCAAGATATTTGAGGGTTTTTGGAGCGATGTCCTAAAACTGGAAAATCTGACCTTTGATGACCTCTGGTGACCTCAATATTGACCTGAACCAAACAAATTAGAAATAGTTCCAAAGTTATTTTTGATGAGCTTTCGAATCGTGTTTTCGGTTTTTCAATGAGGAAAATTTGACAACGAAAAGGTGCGCCAAGATTAAAAGTGAGATGATTGCCAAAACAAAATATTTGGTTTCGCCCCCCCCCCAACTTTAAAATCGTTCCCGGGCCCCTGCCCTCGTCTTTACAACAGTTTACCGACCGAACTGACTGGTCTGAGGCCTGCCTCATTTAAACGGAACTTGCGGGTGTACAGTCGGTCTATTACATATCTTCCGGCGTAAGTAGATGGTGCTGCGGTCGAGGTAAAATAGACTCATCCTAATAGGGGTGTACCTACCCACAGTGAGAGCTCGGTCGGCGCGTGAGATGGGGGAGGGGAGGGGAGAGGGGCGCCTGTGTTCATCAGAGTGACACGGAATGTGCTTATCTGGTCCAAACTTACTATCTGGTCCAACTACCTATCTGGTCCAAACTTACATCCTATCGTTACGCATCGCAGCGGTCAGGCAGGGCCGGTCCAGGCCTGGTCAAGTCGAGCCAGGTCGGACCGGTCAAAGCGAGCTGTTTCTGTCGACTGTCTTTATGGCGAAGAGTGTTTGTCATCACACATATAGCACACATCCGTTAATGCTTTCTACATACTTGTAGAAAGCATTAACTACATACTTGTAGAAAGCATTAACCTCATAATGACCACGCCAGCGCGCTGCCTAATGGCATGAATCATGACGTTGTAAACAATGCCTCACTCTGTTTTATGATAATATTGTTTTCTTATCATCTAAAGTATACACTTCACTCACAAACACAGACAAGCGGGCTTCAATGTACTTCTGTTAAATAACTAAAACACTTCATTAAATACAAAACAATCAGTGAATATAAACAATCACTTGAGCATGCATTTATACTTGAGAAGAAGAAAAAAACACGTCGCATCGGAACAGGCACGTAGCCAGGATTTCGTCCAGG
>JAXIVJ010009462.1:0-50962 GCA_036785665.1 Chirona hameri | reverse complement strand
CCACGCATGGTTGATTTCCGCGATTTTGTGCAACCCCAATTATTGATATAAAAAAATGGCAGCATTCAAACTCGAAAAGCTACAGCGACCCACATGAGACGTGAGCCGTTAGCACTTTCGATCGTAACTATTTTTAGAGCCACCTTCAAACAGTGACATAATACATTGTCGCCAATGGCGGCAATCGCCGCTTGGGTCACATTGCTGCCCATCGCCCCCTGGTGGCGGAAATTTTGCTGACATACCCCATTGTCAGCTGTACCCAGGGGCGTCGCCGATAATTTTTGAGTGGGGGGTCGGCTGAAATGAGTAAAAAAAATGTACCCCAATTTGTTATGAGAGTATTTAAGCGTTTGCAGCATTTTTAATGTGGATTTGCAATGTTATAGTAGGTACTTGTTATTTAGATCCGCGAAGCGGTGCAATTTGTTTTCGGGTTTGCCTGATAAAACCCAGAAACATAGGCATTTTTAGCTTCTTAGCCTTGTAGAGGATAAGGAGCTAAAAATGTTATTCATTCAATTCAGCGTTACGACGAAACAAAGATGACTATGGCTTCGTTATGATGATGGCACACTGATGTGACGCCGCGAAGCGCCATGAACATTTACATTTTAGGTCGCGGAAGAACGCAATTTTAATATTGGAACCAGACCGTCAGTGGAGCAAAGCCTCAGGTAACCCCTTTTCCTGTTGCACATCTCTGTATGATGTTGAATTGAACTGTTGAAATGAAGGTAGTTTTTCCATTTACATTAGCCTCGGATAGTAAATCACGATGACCGGTGGCAGTCTGCGCTCAATAGTAAATATGATAATAATAACTGCAGTCTGTATACATACCTATGCACCGAACTGTAACAAACAACTGGTAACTGTGCAAATGGTTTCAAAGTAGCCCAGAGGCAGACCGACATTTCCGCGCATAAATGGTCCCTGTGGATCTGGAGGAGCCTGGGGGGAGATGGCTTGGGGAGATAGTCCTGGCCTGATCCACTATTGGCTCTTCGGGCCCAGCAAGTTGGGCACCGCTGGAACAGCTTCCGGTTGCCGAGGTCCTCGTCTTTGCGTTCGCGTCGCCTTTTTCGGAACTCGATAGACTAGCTAAACATGTAGCCCGCTTTAAAGTTAATATTTTATGAAGAGAGTTGGCCCTGGGACCAGCAATTGCCGCCAAGAAGAGCCTCTGCACAACACTTAAAGGAAATAGTTCACCTTCGGGAAATTTTCAGAACACGATTTTATTATATTTTTTAATAGTTTCTTTTTTTTATTTTAAAAAATGGTCCTACATCGCGCCAATTCAGGACAGAAGGTCGTAAATTATTAATGTTATGGTGTGCATTATTGGTCTGCGCATGCTCCATGGCAGTGCTGGCACTTTCAGACGGTACGGTACAATCATATATGCGCCGTATTCCTTCGCCAAAAAGTCATATATTCGGCTGAGAGTCTTTTCAGCCAATGAAAGTTCCAGATAAGGATTTCTCAACACGGGCTACAAAACTGCTATTTCAGTTCAAAACCATGTTGAAGGTGAACTATTTCCTTTAATGGAATTAGTTTTAAAAATTTGTATATGCAATGCGAAACTTGTGTCTTGCCGCGAAGCGGCGCGAAATTTTAGTGTTGACTCGGATAGTAAATACATCGTAAAAAATAGTAAAAATAGTAATAGTAAAAAGTAGTAAAATATCGACTAGCTGGATTTGGCTGCTGCAATTTTGGGATGCCCAGTACCGTTCTAAAAATGCCAAATGTAGCCTGTATTAGACTTCACATCTTGGGGGGGGGGGGGTCCAAGGGCAAGGGCGATCAAGGGCAAGGGCGGAGCAAGGGCGGAGCAAGGGCGGATCCCCCTCCTGGATTCGCCCTTGCTGGCGCCTATCGGACAGGTACGAGACGAACCATTTTAGAGCTTTATCACAAAGGTTGTATAATGTTTCGAGCTTGTGGATGAAAAGCGCGTGATTAACACTTCGAAAAAGCAGCCGAATAGTCAGTGTAGATGGCGTCCGATAGGCCTCCCACGCGGGTTTTGAGGAACATGGCCAAGTTCGTGGCGCAAGATTGCTTCGGAACTTGGACAATTTACCATGTGCACTTGAATTGTTAAGAATCGTGAAATATTTTGATTCAATTAGCCTTGATTCCATGGAGGGGTTTGATTCAATTACGATTCATGAATCAAACAAATCTGATGGTGTATCGATTATTTTTGTATTCAATTAATTTTGCATTCAACGATTTCAATCATTCATCGGGGTCGAATCAATAACCAGGCCTAGGACTCTCAGCCGAAAGTTGTTGACTGCGGGGCAAATATTGCTCCTCAGTCGAGACGCATATAGAGTGTACTGTTTGTCACAAGCGTTTTTGAAAATCCAAGAAATAGTTTTTCACTAAAAGCAGTGTTTTAACCCGCGCCGTGCCGGGGGAGGGTGTTTAGACCCCCCCCCCCCCCCTCAGGTTTTTCGAGGATAGCGGAAAAAACGGTGGCGCGCAGCGCCGACGTTTTTGGACAGCTGTTGGGCATCAGTTTTCCAATATGTATAAAAATAATAATCTGGTCAGGTCACCAGACCAGGTCACGTGACCCCACCTCCAAAAAACTTGTGTTAGTACCAAGTCGCAGTTTTTGGATGATCAGTTTTACACTTACAGGATTTTATGTCATATATCTACAATTCTTTAATCTTGATTTTGTTATATCAGCGACCTAAGGTCGGGTCAATTTCGTGACCTCCCATTATAGTTGATGGGGAAATATTAAAATGCTTCCTTTTCCAAGGATACGCAAGATATCATTATAATTCCTTCTGGATCATGCTATTATAAGCCATTCTTGGTGACCTAGGTGCCATTTTTGTTCAGTGACCCCTTACAGGGTCAGTCGAGGTCATCCCGAGGTCACCAACAGTTGTATGTCAATAACTCTAGACATACTAACGATAGAGAAGTGAAACCGACACCGCTGTGTTTGTCTCGTCGAGGCACGTCTTCCTATATGCAACATGACCTACTTGGGTCACTACTTGACCTTGACCTGAGGTCAATTTTTTTAAGTTTACCTAACCTGGCAACACTAATATGAGTCGAAGCGCCTTGACGAGAAAAACACGATGGCTTCACAATTATTACCTTGTCCTTATTAGGTAAAAGCTATTCGTAAAAAAACTGTAATAAAAAAATAACCTTTTTGACATTTGATGAGCTCTGGAGCCTAAACTTTTGGCTTGTGCTAAAATCTGAGGACACCTTGGCGATTGAATTTTTGCAAGAGCTTTCCATGTTTTTTTCTTTTGTTCCTAGCTATCATAATTCCTGTGATATGGGGGGGGGGGGGGGGTTCTGGAGCGAAGTCCTAAAACTGGCAAATTTGACCTTGAATTTGACCTTTGATGACGTCTGGTGACCTCAATATTGACTTTAGGAAACAAATTAGAAGTACTTTAGAATGTGCTTGTCGAGGGCTTTCAAACGCCCTTTTCCGCCTCTTTCTAGCCCTTTTAGTTTTCGAGTTAGAGGGGGTTTTAACCTCCCGGCCCGGCGAAGGTGGCGCCGAGCACCGGCACGGCGCGGGTTAAGTTAAACCTAGTTTCCATCAAACTCGTAAATAATGACGTCACTGAACTTGCAGTATCATAAAATAAGTTCTCAAAATCTTCATCAGTTTGAAATACCTTGAAAATACTTGGAAATACTTTGTAATACTTTGTAAAACTTTGTAATACTTTGTAATACTTTGTAATACTTTGTAATACTTTGTAATACTTTGTAATACTTTGTAATACTTTGTAATACTTCGAAATACTTTGTAATACGTTTTAAATACTTAAATAGGCTTTGAAATAGTTCGAAAGTTTTTTCATAAATATAGTTAGAATATTTTGAGTGGACGGAATTCCGAGGTCAGGTCCCGCGCTAAGCAGAGCTTATTGTTAAGCCCCTGACCCCACCATCAGACCTCGCAATTCCTGGTAACCAGCAGGATTTAGAAGCGAAATTTTACTTGCCCGAACATACCTGGACCAAGTCCGCCCCGCCCTCTGGCGTCACCTGACCCTGAACGCGACTGCTGCCACCGGCCGCTGTGTCTGGATATAAGTTAGCTATGGCCTTTGCACTAATTATTTTCACTAATGATGGTGCTTTGTGTTAGGAATATTTTCGTGACTGTCTGTCACGAAATAAATGCATTGCGACTAGTTAATAGGCAAAGTTAGAAATCTGGATGAGGAATAACTCGCCGTTACCTACTGTTGATTATAATCCTGATATCGCCGTTACCTACTGTTGATTATAATCGCCGTTACCTACTGTTGATTATAATCGCCGTTACCTACTGTTGATTATAATCTGCTGATATCTATAATCGCCGTTACCTACTGTTGATTATAATCCTGATATCGCCGTTACCTACTGTTGATTATAATCGCCGTTACCTACTGTTGATTATAATCGCCGTTACCTACTGTTGATTATAATCCTGATATCTATAATCGCCGTTACCTACTGTTGATTATAATCTGCTGATATCTTTGGTATCGTAGTACGATATATTCCAAGCTACGTTTCATACAAAATAGCGTAATCGTTAACGTAGCAAAATATAACGTAACGTAATTCGGTAGCGTAGCTTTTGCCCAAAAAACAAGCGTAACGTAGCGTAATTCCGTAGCGTGGCGTAGGGTAGGCCATCACTGGCCATAAGTCAGTCAAAAATAAAGATATTGCTATGACATTTGGTGTGGGTATCATGCATACTTGGTTCTCCAATATATACTCCGGTTTTTGAATATATTTGAAAATCTTGATTTTGTGTGGGAAAAATTCCGAAAAAAAGTTTTATTTTTAGGGGTCAAAGACTCCACATTTCGCAAATTCAAGATAGGCATTTTAAGAGAATGTCATTCCTTTCCTTTTGACGTTCTGTATTTGCAATTTGCTTAAAAATCAATTGTCTACAATCTTTCCAACATGCATCGTTTTTTCCACCAAAAATGGCAGGACATGACCTCACTAAAACGTCACTGTCTCCCAAACTACTTTACCAATTTCAATGCAATATGGTGAGAAGACGTATAATTGATGCAGCATAAGGTACCGAAAGTTTCACTTCGATATATGTCATAGTTGTCAAGTAATTGAGAAAATCCGGGACGGGGTACAATTTACCCCCCACCCCCAGGTTAAGTTACAAGAAAAATATTGAGATTTTCCCACAAAAATGGAGTTATTACTTGAAATCGACAGACGAGACCGAAATATATTGTAAATTGATCAAATTTCGCATATACGAATCTACCGATATATATATATATATATACATATATATATATATATATATATATATATATATATATATATATATATATATATATATATTATATATATATATATATATATATATATATATATAATATATATATATATATATATATATATATATATATATATATATATATATATATATATATATATATATATATATTATATATATATATATATATATATATATATATATATATATATATATATATATATATATATATATATATATATATATATATATATATATATATATATATATATATATATATATATATATATATATATATATATATATATATATATATATATATATATATATATATATATATATATATATATATATATATATATATATATATATATATATATATATATATATATATATATATTATATATATATATATATATATATATATATATATATATATATATATATATATATATATATATATATATATATAATATATATATATATATATATATATATATATATATATATATATATATATATATATATATATATATATATATATATATATATATATATATATATATATATATATATATATATATATATATATATATATATATATATATATATATATATATATATATATATATATATATATATATATATATATATATATATATATATATATATATATATATATATATATATGCAGGGGCGGAACTTTATATCTCTTTGGGAGGGCCCGAGCCCCCCCCCCCCCCCCCCCCCCCCCCCCATGCATATGTGTATGTGCATGTGCGTGTGCGTATATGTGTGTATATGTGTATATGTGGGGGTGGGTGGGTGTGTGTATATATATATATATATATATATATCGAGTTAAAGTTGATAAGCGCGGTACTCTCAAGTACTTGGTAACGAATTTCGGTCCCCACCAAAATCCGGTATTGCTTTTGGACGAAATGGCATGGAAAATGTCTTGCACTCCGTCTATTATGAATATGTGCCCTACTATCCTTAACAATCAACAAACATCGAATGAAAAGGTATCCAAATTAGCAGTTAACTTATGCACCCAACGACGACCTAGTTAGTGGCTGCGACCCTCAATGAAAAACAAAACACAATCGTCATAATGGCTCATTTATTGTCAACATTAGGAGTTTTGTATAGTTTTGTCGCTGGCTGTATACAATACAATGCTTTAGCTTATAATAAAAAGAACCAATTTTCCAAAACAATCGGCAAACAATCGAAAAAGTGGCAATGAAATCGGAAGTTCATTTATGCACCAACGGCGACCTATTTAGTGTCGGCGATTTGTTTCAGGGACATGTCGCAGTGCTTTCAAAGGAAATAAAAGCGCCAGTTATGTCACGCCAGATATGGAGGATCATACCGTTTGGCACCATATATAAGTACACATATTTAAATTTCCCAAATTGTAATTATCGAAATAGCAAAAGTTGTTTCACTTTTAAATCGAGATGCGATCAATTTGATACAATACATATGTCACAATATAATGCAGAAAATTAAATCAAAAGGTCAATATTTCCCTTTAAACCGCGAGTTACTGGGGTATATTCCATAACGCAACTTACTGGGGGAGGCGGGGGGGGGGGTAGTTTTGCCCCCCCCCCCCCCCTCGGATCTCCGGAATTACTGGACCAGGCTCCTATAATTGCTTTGGAGCTGGGGTGCGGAGTGGAAAATTCTGACTAAAAATAAGCATAAAGAGTGGACAATTCAACCCAAGAAACATATGTACCAGGCTTTATCACCCAATTACCTGCTCACCAAAATTAGTTATTACTTATGCCAATTCTTACCCGTCTTTCCATCCACAGGCTGTCCCTATCATTACATCCATAAATTTAGTATCAGGTTTCAAATTATTCAATACATTTTAAAATAAAGAGTGGAAAATTCACAGTAAAACTCAGGAAAAAGAGTGGAAAAATAGTATCCATAGGGTGTCATTTTCCACCCAAATTTCCCAATGCTAGGACACTGTACTGGACCGATTGTATAAATTCAAACAAATTCGATAGCCCTGGGATGTGTATTTGGGGAAAACTAATATTGTTGACCTTAAGGTCACCGATGACGTCACAGGTCAGGTCAAGTACAAAATGTTTGAACGTGTCAAAAGGTCTCGATGGATGGAATCATTGTCGCGCAAAATTGCGATATTAAACGCATAAGCAGTCGATAAATAGGTATGATTCGTGTGTCTGACACTTCTAAGTACTATTATAAGGTGTTTATGACCTTTGGTCAGGTCAAGGTCATCCGAGGTCACGAGGTCAAACTGCAGATTACGGTCATTGGGCGTTGTAACACATGTTTATGGGTTTGTTTTTCGTCTAGAACGCGAAAAATGACCTTGAACATTGTTTGTTCCATATAAATAGAAGTAAAAAGCAAAAGCGGAAATACATTTTTTATGCATAGTAATGCTGTGGGAGGTGGTCGATTTTGTCATTTAAAGATCATTTGTGTCATTGTTGAAGATATCGACTTCAAATTTGGTACACATATTCACGGAACACGTCTCAATGACATGTATTCCGGTTTTTGGATAATTCTGATTTTGGTGTGCAAATTTGGTTAAAAAAAATTTATTTGGATTTCTCACAATTTTAAATTTCAAAAAACTCAAAAATCCGAGATGGCAGTTTGACAGCCCGGTATAATGTCAGTAATATGATTTAAGACAATTGAATTTATCTCGAACATTGTACCTTTGAGAGCGTTTTCCGCAAACCATTATTTTTCAACAAAAGCAGACGAACATGACGTCACTCTGACGTCATTCCCGGTTGACCTATCATAACCTCATCCTTTTCCTTTGGCCAACATGTGTAGAATTGATGTGAGAGAAGGTACTGCAAGATTGGTGACGATACTGGTATTGGTTTAGGAGTTATTGCAAAAGAACGGAGGGGGTGGGGAATAGCCCCCCACCCCCACCCCCCAGTAAGTGGCGGGTTAGCAGGTGTATCTATCTGCTTTCGGTGTGTTCTAACCGGCGTATCTGTCAGTTGCCAGAATGTTTTAACCGGTGTATCTGTGGCCAACTTCGGCAGGATGTAGCTGACCGGACAGACCCAGTGACAGCCCACCCCGCCGGTCCTCTGTCGCACGCGCAAGGTAGACAGGAGGCGGGAGACGGCTCGGAGGCCTCCACCCAGCCCCGACCTCTCGGAGAGTCCCGGCCGCCCCAAGAGAGCCCTGGCTACCCCGGCTACCTCTGCTGTCCCGGTCACATCGAATGACCAGCTGTGATGAGCAGTACCCAGCCGTCGGCTGGCCGGCAGGTGCCGCCCTCTGCATCACTAGCGCCCTCTGCATCACCAGCCCCATCTGCGCCACCAGCGCCATCTGCATCACCAGCGCCATATGCGCCACCAGCGCCTTCTGCATCACCAGCCCCATCTGCGCCACCAGCGCCATCTGTACATCCCAGGGACGCACGGTCCCCACCACTGCAGCCACCGTCGCCGGTAGATGGCGGGGACAACGGCGGCTCTGGCGGCGGTAGAGGCGCAGCGTCGCCGCTGCCAGACCTGGTGCCGATGCCGCCGCCGCCGCTGCCACGTCATCCGCAGCAGTCTCAACAACAGCAGCAGCAGCCGCAGCCGCAGCCGCAGCCGCAGCCGCAGCCGCAGCCGCAGCGTCAGCAGCAGCACCCACAAGATGATGCTCAGCAACCACGGCAGCAACAGGAGCAGCAACTACAACCACCAGGGCGGCCGCAACAATCTCCTCAATACCGGGAACATGCTCAGCAGAGTCAAAACCCGAGGGGGGCATCTCAGCCACAGTGCGTCTATTTCCAGTATCCTCCACATCGACAGCCGCAGCGGAGCATCCAGCAGCATCAGGAAAATAATCACACCCCTCAGCCGCGGTCCAACCAGCCCACCTATCTTCCACATCACCTGCAGCATCAGTACTCTTACTACCCGTACCTTCAGTATTGGCAGTATCCACATCCTCAATATGCCATCCCTCAACTCTCACATCCTCAACCCTGTCAGCCACTACACCAGTACCCCCGCTCTGCCCCGCCGTCGGCACAGCCATCGCCTCAGTATGCGGTGGAGGACGCTACGCGCGTGCCTCCCCGGTCATCTAGCGTGCCACCGAATGCCTTCCACGCCCTTCACCCCTGGGCAGTACCGCCACCGTGGGTACACCATGCATGTATGCCACCTCCTCTACAGCTGGCTACACCACCTCAGCCGATGCCTCCGCCACAGTTGGCTTCATCAAACCAGCCGGCGTCCCGGACGACACAGGAAGAACAGCGTCCGACGCCACCTCCCCCTCGGCCTCCTGACACGCCCCGTCCTGCTCCACCGTCCAGTGCTGCGTCCCACCACGCTCACCGCTATCCCGGTGCGGCCAGCTCTGACCTTCGATACCCGGTCCCGCCCCATCCCGATCATCGACAGTACACATATCATCCAGCCGTGCCGCAGGCGGTGCCACTGCACCCTATCCCACTGCGTCCTATTCCACTGCATCCAACCCCAAAACGTCCAAACTCACGTCCTACCCCAGAGTCTTCCACTCCAAAGCGTCAGACACCACAATATTCGACCCCACAACGTCCGACCTCCGAGGGTTCGAGCCCACTGCGCCCAACACCACAGCGCCCTTGTCTGCCGCACCCTGTCCATCATCCGTCTCAAACATGGCCTCAACTCCACCCTCGATACGCCGAGAGGCCGTCGACACAGCGTATGGACATCGCCAGCCTCCTGCGGGCCCGGAGCGAACTGGAGAACAACCTGAGAGAGCTATCCTCGCTGGCACCACCGGGGGTCTTCCCGTCCCCGCAGGAGTTTAAAGAGTTTGTCGACTCTCGTCCGCCGACCGCGCCGTCGGTCCCCACTCGCTGGGAACTGGAGATGTTGATCAGTTCGAGAATGAGGGCGCTTTACCCGACACCGCCACCGCAGGTGGCTTCAGCTCCAGCTCCAACCCAAGATACGGACCCAGCTCTAGCTCTAGCTCAAGCATCTGCTCAAGCACCAGCTCCGACCCCAACTCACACCCCAGCTCAAGCCCCAGCTCAAGCCCCAGCTCACTCCTCAGCTCACTCCTCAGCTCACGCCTCAGATCACGCCCCAGCTCCAGCCCCAGTTCTAATCCCCGCTCTAGCACCAGCTCAAGTCCAAGCTCAAGCCCAAGCAGCAGTCCCAGCTCCAGCTAAAGTCCCAGCCTCGGTTAAAGACTCTGCTAAAGCTCCCATCTCGGCTCAAGCTTCAGCTCCAGCCCCAGATCAAGCCCAAGCTCCGGTCTCAGCCCCCGCCGCAGCTCAAGTCCCATCTCAAGCTCCAGTCCCAGTTCAAGCTCCAGCTCAAGCTCCAGTTCCAGCTCAAGCTCCAGTTCCAGATCAAGCCCCAGCACCAGCACCAGCAAAGGCGACTGCGCACAACTTGGTCTCAGCACCAACACCCGCCCCGGCACCGGCACCGGCACCACCACTAGCAGTCACGTGTATGCGGTCCTGCCGCCAGCCGCCGCCGCCACCGCTGCATGCTACCCCCGGCCTTCCATCGACAACCGACGAACCACGGACACCCCCCTTCTCCATGCCGCCACCACCGCCGTCTGGGTCGCTGTCTACACCGGAGAACGACCCTCACCGTCAACAGGGGGGGTTCGTAGACACTCCGAGACCGACCTGGCCGCCGCCAGGGGGAGCCTTCTACGTGGACAGACACCGGGCTGGTCAGACGAGCCGGGAAGGCTGGACATGTGGACACTCTCCGAATGGTCGGACGCGAAGCAGTGGCCGGCCCGGCGCACCGGAGGAGATGGGGTCGGCAATGGTACAACCGACGAGGACGACCCAAGAGGAGGATGACAAGGAGGTAGGACCAGCGACCGTTCAGCTGGAGGTGAAGATCGATGCACAGGAGGTGGTGAATGTGAAGGCAGAGGGCGTGACAGCGCCTGAGCCTGGGGGGAGAGCGGCGGCGAAGACGGAGACCGAGACGGAGACTGAGGAAAAACCAGAGACTAAGGACGAAAATATGCTGAAACAGGAGCCGACGATGGACACTAAACAGCGATCACAACAGCGATCAAACATCAAACAGCGATCCGACATGGCACCGACGGTCGGCGGCGCGGCAAAACACAACTGCAGGCAGTCTCTTCAAGACAACAGCATCCATTCGGCCACGGCAGTCTCAAAGCAACAATCTGCACTCCCGCTGTCGAGCCATCTGAAGGAACACGACACCACATCAGCTGCAGGTATACTCGCTGCTCCACCTGCGACCCACAAACACGAACCGTCTCTCTACGAACCCACGACAGAAGGCCACGGTGACCACTCCGTGATCATCTACTCTGTATCACTCACCAGCGCGAACCAGGCCGAGTCACGGACGGACCCTGGCTCTGAGCCCACACTCACCAGCGCGAACCAGGCCGAGTCACGGACGGACCCTGGCTCTGAGCCCACACTCACCAGCGCGAACCAGGCCGAGTCACGGACGGACCCTGGCTCTGAGCCCACACTCACCAGCGCGAACCAGGCCGAGTCACGGACGGACCCTGGCTCAGAGGAGCCCCGACCGTCGCCTAGCCAGAGCAGCGCTAGCTCTGGTGCCATCGACGCCGGGTCGTCAGCCAGCAGTCGGTCCACTCGGGGAACGACTGACGACGGCTACAGCAGTGGCAGGACCAGCCAGCAGGCTGACGGCGGGCCGGCGCACCGGGCAGGGGGCGGGACGGGTGGCGCTGCTGCTACAGCGGGGGTTTCAGCAGGCGCTACCGTGGTGGATGGCTCAACAGACGTTTCTCGGAAGGGGAGCGGCTCTGCTGCCGCTGGAGGGAACTTCGTCAGACCTGCTGCGAGTGACGAGCAGACTGTTGCGTTTGTCAGGGTTAGCACAGTTCCCAGCATCACTGCAGCTGATGCCGCCGCCACCACCACCGCCGCCGACGCCACCGCCTCCACTACCGCTACCACTGCAACTGCCGCCTCTGCCATCGCCACATCAGCTGCCACCACCGCCGGCGCAGCCGCCATCGCCACCACCGCCAGTACCGTCACAGCCGCCTCTGCAACAGGCAGCACCGTTACCGCCTCGGACGCCACCACCGCCAGTACCGTCACAGCCACCTCTGCAACAGGCAGCACCGTTACCGTCTCGGACGTCACCACCGCCAGTACCGTCACAGCCACCTCTGCAACAGGCAGCACCGTTACCGCCTCGGACGTCACCACCGCCAGTACCGTCACAGCCACCTCTGCAACAGGCAGCACCGTTACCGCCTCGGACGCCACCACCGAAGCTGGCAGCGCTGCCGCTGACGACGAAGACGCCACACCGCCCAGCGACAGAACCTGTCACGCTGCCGTAGACGCTGCACTCGACGCCGCCGCCGCCGCTCCGGCCGCCGTCGCTCCAGTCTACCCTCCTCCCGGAGCCACCGGCCTCGACGCAGCCGAGTCTGTGACCGCCCTGGAGCTGGCCTCTGGCGTCATCAATGCCTTGGAGAGCGCCAGCGGGGCGGACTTCATCGAGCGGTTCTACCTGTACCACTTCCTGGCCGTGTATCGCCACGAACGACAGCTGCTCGGCGGTGGCGGCGGCCGGGGTGGGGGCGGTAGCAGGCCGCTCGATCTGTCCAGGGGCAGCGCCCGCTGGCTGTCTGCGGCAATGTCCGACGGAGAGGAGCAGATAAGGAAGACGGACTCGCCCACCAAAGGAAAGACGCCGACGGACGGACACATGAGCACGAGCAGACACACCGACGGCGAGGAGAGGCAGGGTCAGAGGGATCACAGATCAGAGCTTACGAGCGCAGAGCAGAAGAGAAACGAACGGAAAGCTAAATCTAGCGAGGCCCTGGATCTGAGGATCAGCCGGGCCGGTGCGGCGGAGATGACTGCAGGACGTGCCGCAGGAAGAGGAGAAGACAAGCGTACGCAGGAGGCACGCAGAGGGCAGCAGGAGGAGGCTGCGTCGGAGAGCCGACACCACGGAGGGCTGACGAACGGTGGAAGTAACGGGCGGCGAACGCCGGGGCTGCGCGGCCACGGCCGGATGATCAATGGGTGCAGTAACGGATGGCAAGAGTGGAGCGGACGCGCAACACCCACGCTGTTTCTGCGGTCATCACAAAATCAAACGACGAACTTCCGTGAAAACCGCCCACCACAGGGTGTTGGTGACCAGGCTGTGTCTGTGTGTGTGAGCCGCGTACGCACAAGAGACACTGCAACGTACAGCAGTGGTGCATCGGCCGGCCTGGATCAGCACAGCAGCAACTGGCCGACGGAGCCACTTCCTGCCTCTGGAACTTCCTGGGCCCAAGTAACCACCTCCTACCACTACAACGGAACATCCGATGCCGCTACGAGCCGGGAGCTCGTGCAGAGGTTCGCCGACGCCGGGACCGGGCGGCCGAGCGATGGACGCACCGTTCGAGTGCCGCCCGCCTCGGACACGCCTTCGCGCGACAAACCTCGGCCGAAACTGGCACACATAACACCGGAGATATCCACTCAGAGGCCTCCTGACGACGCTGAGAGACGTCCGAATCACCACCAAACCACCTCACCGCCGGGTCACCCTCTGGAGGTACCAAGCAGCCGCAAACACCGGCCCAGTCCGCCCTCTCCGCCCTCTCCGCCTGGGAGAACACAGTCTCAGTCAGCGACGCTCCAACTTCCACGCTGTCCCATCCCGAGACTAAACCCCCTCTACTGGAGCAGAGCGGCGGCCCACCAAACCATCCGGCGTCCAGCACCGGCCGACGGCGACGGCGAGGCAGCGACCGCCGAGTCGAGGAGTGAGGCGGCGACTGAGGAGGCGGCCGAGGAGGCGGCCGAGGAGGCGGCCGAGGAGGCGGCCGAGGCGAGAAGCGAGACCCCCATCAGCCCCATCACGCCGTTCAGCGACAGCTCGTACTCTGCCTGGCTCAGCGACGACAGTCACTCTGCAGAGGAGTCCAATGGCGCAGCAGAGAAGAAGCGGGCCCGGCCGGCAGACCAGGATATCGGTGTTCAGCTGCAGCTGCAGAGAGCGTTTGCGCCGGACCGCCGCGGCGGCGAGCAGCCAGGTGAGGCAGTGCAGAGGCGCGGAGACGATGGAGACGATGGAGACGATGGAGACGGCAGAGACGGCAGAGACTATGGAGACGACGGAGACGACGGAGACGACGGAGACGATGGAGACGATGGAGACGATGGAGACGATGGAGACGATGGAGACGATGGAGACGATGGAGACGATGGAGACGATGGAGACGATGGAGACGATGGAGACGATGGAGACGATGGAGACGATGGAGACGATGGAGACGATGGAGACGATGGAGACGATGGAGACGATGGAGACGATGGAGACGATGGAGACGATGGAGACGATGGAGACGATGGAGACGATGGAGACGATGGAGACGATGGAGACGATGGAGACGATGGAGACGATGGAGACGATGGAGACGATGGAGACGATGAAAACGGTGGAGACGATGAAAACTGTAGAGACGGCAGAGACATAGGAGACATAGGAGACACCGGAAGAGACAGATACGTCAGTGGCGGTAGAGACGGTAGAGACGGTAGAGGCGGTAGAGATGGCAGAGATGGCAGATACCGCAGAGACAACAGAGACAGCAGAGGCTACAGACACAGCGGAGACGCTGGAGACGCTGGAGACGCTGGAGACGCTGGGGACTACGGTACAGGAGAGAACGCCCAGCCGGCGGACGCTGGCAATGTGACGGTCATCACTCAACAATCACCAGTTACTAACAGCACAGCTAACCCATCAGCAGAAGAGCCGACCTGCGCCGGCGCCCGGTCGGAGCCAGCCGCCCTGCCCCGCCACCGGGCGGAGGCCAGAGCGGCGGAGCAGCGCCGCAGACAGCAGCTGGCCGCCACGGTGCAGAGCCGCGTCGACTGGCCGCCGGCCATTCGGCTGATAGAGTTTCGGAAGCTGCCGCCAGAGCGGCCGAACCAGCGGCTGAACCAGATCCTGGGGGACTTTGACAAAATTGTCCCCCTTATGATCCACACCAACGACGGCGACGGCGGCCAGGAGAATCATGACTCAAGTGGTGATGCGCCCGCCGAAAATGACCAGGTCAGTCCTAACCTACCAACAGCCGATCTGACCTCAACCGACGACGAGGACGTTTGTTTCACACCCTCTCCTTTCGCCTCCACGTACACTGTGCCTCGACGTCCTGCCCACTCAGGTCGCGCACACTCCCGTGACTTCCCTCTCCCTTCCCTCCCTCCTAACGACCTCCCCACGCCGCAACCGCTTCCGACCCCGCTCCAGACACCGCTTTACACCGATCTGCCGCCGCCACCTGAGGACCCGTACCAACTGCGGCGATCGCGGCTCTTCTGGAGTGCCGTGCAGGCGGTGCCCGGCCGCGCCCTGCCGGCCCACCTGTTGGGAGGGTCGGCAGTAGACATGAGAGCTGAGGTACTGCGGCATCACCTGTGTTCGAACCGGCTCAACCCTGGGCCAGATCTTCGGCTGGATGATCCGACAGAGCCTGTGTTGGGGCTACAAACTGGGAATGCGAACCACTTTGCAGCTGAATCGCAGAGAGGGAACCGGAGCGCACCGCAGCTTCAGATTGAAGATGGGATCCGAGGTTCAAGTTCAGGGTTCAAATATGTGTCTGAGCCCGGGCCTAGCCGGCTGCCGCCATCACCGCCACCACCTCCACAGCCGATACCACCATCACAGTCGTCACGGCCGCCACATTCGCTGTCGTCACGGCCGCCACAGTCGCTGCCGTCACAGCTGCTGCCAGTACCGACACGGTCAGCGTTCCGGCGCCGTTTCCGCGGTCAACTGCACCGTGTGCTGTGGCCGGGAGGCGGGCCAGAGACGCCGCTGGATCTGCGCTGTCCGCAGCGCCGCCGGCCGGCCGTCTCTCCTGAGACGCCCTCCGAGCCGCGCACGCTGCGAGAGATGGCGAGACGCCTCAGCCAGAGGATGGCGCCGGCCGTGCCGCTGCCCGTGATGCGCCGGCCGCGGCCCCGGCCGTCACCGACGCCGCCACCCGAGGAGGAGGAGAGGCCACTAGATCTGAGCTGCCGGGGACGATAGTGCGCCTCCGTAGACGGCAGCGCCACGACGGCAGCAGAGGAAAGTAGTGGTTCCCCGAACGGGCCGCCAGGGTGAGAGTTTCGGAATATTGTGGAGGTTATTGAGGTATAGAGATGCGAGTTGGCAGTGTCAATGAGCGGAGTGTTCTGCTAATTTATTGACTACATTTGTTAGTGTTTTGGGTACCGTGTATCACATGATACTGATTCGGTTCAGCAGTTTCGTTGGTGTTCAGCTGTTCAGCACAGCTCAGTACAGTTGGCGGCTCAATGCATTGCTCTTTTGAGTTTGCCCACGTGGAAATACATTTTGATCGAACGATACGTGTTTGCGACAGGACCACTTCCACGTCGTTCTCGGGATCCGATGTGTGTCAGTACATCAATCATGTCGAGTGGCAAACATAAATAATACAATAAAACGGCCCTCCCTCTACCCAAGTCTCCCGACTGACCTGTCCTGCTCCTCGACCAGTCTGTCGCAGAACACTCTGTACACCTCGTGTACCCAGAGCCGTCAAGTCTCCCGACTGGTCGCAGAACACTCTGTACGCCTCGTGTACCCAGAGCCGTCAAGTCTCCCGACTGACCTGTCCTGGTCCTCGACCAGTCTGTCGCAGAACACTCTGTACACCTCGTGTACCCAGAGCCGTCAAGTCTCCCGACTGACCTGTCCTGGTCCTCGACCAGTCTGTCGCAGAACACTCTGTAGACCTCGTGTACCCAGAGCCGTCAAGTCTCCCGACTGACCTGTCCTGGTCCTCGACCAGTCTGTCGCAGAACACTCTGTACACCTCGTGTACCCAGAGCCGTCAAGTCTCCCGACTGACCTGTCCTGGTCCTCGACCAGTCTGTCGCAGAACACTCTGTAGACCTCGTGTACCCAGAGCCGTCAAGTCTCCCGACTGACCTGTCCTGGTCCTCGACCAGTCTGTCGCAGAACACTCTGTACACCTCGTGTACCCAGAGCCGCACCAGTTTGGCCGCGTCCGGCAGCTGGGCGGCCGGCACCAGCAGGACGCCGCGCACCACCCGCGCCAGGTCGCGCAGGTTGAACACGTAGTGAGACTTGGCCGGCGTGGGCAGGAAGGTGGTGACTGCGGCAGCGTACACGGTCCGTGTGGCCTCCACCAGAGTCTGGCGGTGATGGGGGGGGGGGGGGGGGGGCAATTACTCGTGCGTGGCAACGACATGCCATCGTCGTGGATTGATGGAGCTTAGCCGTGCACTGGGCCTGCGCGGCTACACTCTCTAGAGTTAAGCGCAAATGTTACATTTCTGGCTAGCATAAGTTTATCCATCCTGAACATCACTAGATCGTTGTGAATTAATACGAAGCTAGGCAATGCAACGATTGGTGCTATAGATTGATCACAGTCAACAATGATCACCAAATCATCAGTCACTGACAAATACCTCTCTTCCTCGTTAACCACACTGGCACGGCTGTCCGGCGACACGGGTTCTCCCAACCCTCCCTGTCTACCGCCGGCCCCCTCACCTCCCCCATCCCCACCCTCGCCCACTCCTTCCCCTCACCCTCACCACCCTCACCCTCACCCTCACCCTCACCCTCACCCTCACCCTCACCCTCACCCTCACCCTCACCCTCACCCTCACCCTCACCCACTCCTTCCCCTCCCCTTCACACCGCCTCCTCCTCCTCCTCTCCTTACCCGTCCAAACCGGGCCACGGCCGAGTCGAAGCCCTCACCTTCCCCTCCCCTACACACCGCCTCCTCCTCTCCTTACCCGTCCAAACCGGGCCACGGCCGAGTCGAAGCCCTCACCTTCCCCTCCCCTTCCCACCGCCTCCTCCTCCTCCTCTCCTTACCCGTCCAAACCGGGCCACGGCCGAGTCGAAGCCCTCACCTTCCCCACCCCTTCCCACCGCCTCCTCCTCTCCTTACCCGTCCAAACCGGGCCACGGCCGAGTCGAAGCCCTCACCTTCCCCTCCCCTTCCCACCGCCTCCTCTTCCTCCTCTCCTTACCCGTCCAAACCGGGCCACGGCCGAGTCGAAGCCCTCACCTTCCCCTCCCCTTCCCACCGCCGCCTCCTCCTCCTCTCCTTACCCGTCCAAACCGGGCCACGGCCGAGTCGAAGCCCTTGGCGAAGTGCCAGTCGACGATGGAACCGAAGATCTTGTTGAGCACCTCGTCCTGGAACTCGTCGATGCCGATGACGTTGAGGTGACGCACGAAGCGGCTGGTGACGTCATTACGGCCGCCGCCCGGCGGACCCATCGCAGAGATGAACAGCTGCGGGTGGCGGGAGAGGCAAGGAGGCCGGGTTATATACTGGCGATATATAACTGCTGCCGTTGCCGACATCCCAACAGGTATGTCACAGTCTGCGATACTTAACATGAACTTTATCCTGCGCAGGTGTTTTGGATATGAACTATGATCGATTTATACTCTCGAACATGGCAAAGATGCTAATATGTAATTATTATGGGCATGTGTTTAAACTTGCCACCGCTTAACAGTAAATGAAATATTGATGCCATTATATCGATGTTTTATTCATGTATACCTGTCCCTCAGCTATCAAGAAATAAAAGTGTAAATCAAGAACAATTCATACTATGAAGAAGCGGCTATTAGCAGTTATTCAAGACCAATTATAAAAAAACAGATCAAGATATGGACACCCAATCGACACCGTCTAAACTCAGTCCATTATGTTAAACCTAAACCTAACCTAATGTGCATCGCGTTTGAACTGAACACGGTCATAATTGTCAACAACAACGTCTCGTCATGATACAGTCCCCAGCTTTCGTACCAGCAATCTTGATCTCCCACACCCTGCGAACAAACCAATCCTCCTTTTTTTTTCCTTTTTTTCCCCGGACCGGCCTATAGCCATTTTCCGGGGAGGGGAAATTACCTCTGGCAATTTGCCAGGCAAAACATTACGTTAACCGGTTTATGTTAACCCGGAGCAAACTAGGGACTAGGGTAGCTATTTTACGTTACTAATTACGTTAACCGGTTTATGTGAACCCGGAGAATTTATTGTTCAAAGTAAATATAATATCTAACATTACGTTAAGTATTTCGTTCAAGGTCAAATATAATATTTAATTATTACGTTAAGTATTTCATTCAAGGTCAAAAATAAGTAAAACTCGAGACACACATACATACATATTGTATTACATACACTCAATACACTTGAACACAGTGTCAGTGTTGATGGAGCCGGGGGTGCCATCATTGCAACAACGGGAGACTGTTGCCAGTCTCCCTGGCTCCGGCGCCTCGACGAGACCTGGTTGTGGGGTGTATTTAGCTGGGAGAAAAGTCCTGAATAATAAAAAAAACAGCGTCTAAGGCAAAGGGGAAAAAACCTGCGCGGAGGGCCAAAAATGCGCAAGGCCAAAAAAACCTGTTATATTTGATTAGCTAAACGTGTTTGGTAGAGATAATCTAAGAGGAGACCTATCAATTCAGGGTAATTATCACCTAACAGTGCTTGAAGATTTAATGTGATGCGATTTTGTTGTGTGTAATTAATAATGTTCTGGCGTTTATCGTTGTGTACTGGGCAAGTAATTAGTAAGTGCTTGATTGTGTAGCGCGGATAACCTGGGCAATGTTGGCAATTTGGTGGCGGGAGATTCTCCATAATATAATAATGAGTAATTTTTGTATGACCGAGGCGGAGGCGCGCCAATATCACCTCCTTCTCTCTACAATTCTGGTGACTAGATATAAAATGTTGGACTTTTGGCTTGATCGGATGAAGATGAAAATGCGGAGCAGCGTCCCACTCGCGCTGTCGCAGTATGTTAAGTTGTAAATTTATATAATTTAAAACGTCTGTTACTGGACTTGGTAATCGGCTTTCTGAAGGTAATTATAGGCTCAATTTCGCTAGTCTGTCGGCTTCCTCGTTTCCCGGGATACCGGCGTGTCCTGGGATCCAGATACATTTAATACTGCTGTTTCTGCTGTTAAAATACTTAATTAGCTGTCTAATTTTAAATACTATCGGATTTCTACAGTCACTAATCGAAGAAATGGCAGAGAGCGAAGCGGAAGAGTCTGTGCAAATGGCTACTTCCTTAAAGGGAAATAATGACCTTTTGATTTTGTTAGCAACAATTTCTTAGGCTACCGTTATGTTTTTAAAGTTATTTTATTTAAATTTAAGAATTAAATAAAATTATTCCCAAATTCAAAGTTGTAAGTTTGGAAAAAATACAAAACAAGTACCTTGTGTACTTCATGAAGGTCATTGACAAATTCGTCCTTCCCTACCATTGTTAACATGGAGTGCGGCATTTGTGGAGGCTCTGTGACATTTCCGATCAAACTGAGCGCTGCTCGGACACCCGCTAGTAGCGCTTTCGTTCTCCATGGCAACCGGGCGTCAGCCAATCACAAGCCAGAAAGGGAATACATTCTGACTTTTCATTGGCTCACGCCTGGTTGCCATGGAGAACGAAAGCGCTACTAGCGTGCGTTCGAGCAGCACTCTGATCCGTGAAGCAATCCGTGAAGCATCCGTGATGCATGACTGACTATCAGTATAAGTCATGAATAACAACAACATGCAAACTATACCAACTCGAATAAAATAAGAGCGGAATGAATTGAACCCCAGGCAAGCTAGTATTCACAAAGCACTCGGCACTGCGCCACAATAGCAAAAGGTGAGGGAAATGCATATTGGATACAATATTATTACGTCACAAGTTTCTGAAGTGTCAACTACTATGAAATACAGTGATAAAATACCTTTAATAATGATTAACAAGAAAATTCAAACTTAAAAACAATAATTTGAATAAGTCTTTAATTCGCTTTCAACTCGAAATCAGATATATCTTGCAATGCTACACAAGAATGGCACCAGTGACGTCATTAACAAAGCCTGCTACGGGACTTGGGTATACTAATCAGCTCGCCAAGTGCGCCGAAATGGTTAAGTGCGCCGAGAAGCATGACAATGACTTTGTAAACAAATCGCCGACGCTAAATAGGTCGCCGTCGATGTGCATCGATGAGCTTCTGATTTAATTGCCAGTTTTGTGTTATTGTTCGTTAGTTTTTTGGGGAAAAATTATTATTTTTCATGATAAAATAAAGCATAGTGTTATATACAGCCACAGACAAACTATACACAACTCCTAATGTTGAAAACAAATTAATCGATTTTCAAAAATTGAGGGTCGCAACCACTAACTATGCCGCGTTGATGTGCATCGATGAGCTTCCGATTTTATTGCCACTTTTTTCAATCGCTGTTAGTTTTAGAAGATCGCCGGGCATATAATCACAACAAGCAGAACGCACAATATATTTTCCACTCCATTGCGTAAAAAAACAATACGGGAAAAGCCCGCAGTTTGATGAGGACCAAAAGTACTTGACAAAAGGTCAGAAATAGTGCAAGTACCGGTCGTTTAAAGTGTGGAACGCTTATCAACTTTAACTTGAAATATCTTTCGGTAGGAAAGTTTTCATGCAAAATGTGATGAATTTACAATATATTTTGATCTCGTCTGGCGATTTCAAGTGCTAACTCCATTTTAGTGGAAAAAGGTCATTATTTTCCTTTAAGTTTTCTTTTCTGACATATATTAATTAACCCATTACCGCCCAGCGCGTCAAAAATGGTCGATGCGTTTGAAGGACTGTACCGACGTCGTGTTTTAACTGATTGCTTTGCCAGACCGTCTGGACTATGGGGAGGGATGTCTAAAAATAAACATTCCGGCTCGAGCGACGCCGGCTGCCGGACATCGATTTGGCAGGGTGTCAAAGTTGGCGATTTTTCGATACCACGACACCGGGTCTATCTAGGCTAGACATTTTGACCAGCAACCTATATTATGGCCAGATAAAGTTTGTCAAATGGAATATAAATGTACGATGTACTCCGTCGTGTCAAGCGTTTTCACTTCCCTCTTTATTCGCGGCTCCCAGCAGGCGCAAAATTTTGATCGACCAATTTTGACTCACCGGGCGTGTGCCGCCTCTTCGCACCGGCTGGGGCCGCCCGCGCGCGGACAGGGATCCCGGGCGGGACGCGCGAAACGAGGAAGGGTCAGTGTTCCCTGTCCCTGTTTAGCGTGCGAACGTGCTGATAATTGTGTGATTCGAGGTGTTGAGCTGTTTGACTTTGTCTTCGGTGTAAGAGCCTTGTTGTTCTGTGCTGGAGCGCTCCGCATAATAAGGCCCTTGCCAGAGCTAAGAAGACTCCTCTCCGCACAAGAGGGCCTCCTGACTCCTATCCGCACGGGAGGGCCTCCTTTCTGCACAGAGGGGCCTCCTCTCCACACGGGAGGGCCTGCCACACGGGAGGGCCTCTCCGCACGGCAAGGCCTCCTTTCCGCGCAGAGGAGCCTCCTCTTCGCAAGAGAGGGCCTCCCCTCCGCACGGGAGAGACTCCTCTCCGCACGGGAAAGACTCCTCTCCGCACGGGAGCGCCTCCTCTCCGCACGGGAGGACCTCCATTCTGCATAGAGGGGTCTCGTCTCCACACGGGAGGGGGGGGGGGGGCTCCTCTCCACATGGAACGGCCTCCTCTCCGCACAAAGGGGCCTCATCTCTGCATGAAAGTGTCCCTTTTCTGCACAGAAGGGCCTCCTCTCTGCACGTGAGGGCCTCCTCTCAGCACGGGAGGGCTTCCTCTCCGCACGGGAGGGCCTCCATTCCGCACATAGGGCCCCTAGGCCGAAGTGGGTGTGCAAAAACATAGTTGTGCCCACCCATATTTTTTTTTCAGGGTGGGCAACTGCTCACCCTGACCCCCCGGAATCCGGCGCCGCTGGTGGATGTATTGCTTCCTTCCTTGGCAGCTATGCAGGTCTATGAAGAGACGACATGTGAGCGAAAGAAATCGCTAATCGCGCGTGCACAATGCTCGTGATTGTGTGCTACCGTCACCGTTCAGAAATAGACAAGTGCCGTGCCGATATAGTCATGACTCGTCTGGTTTTGCAATACGTGATAACGCATGATCAAGGTGATTGTTGATGCCAATAAAGCTGGCACGCGACACATCGCAGTTTTTTTATTTTTCGGCCGGCTCGGCCTCATAAATTAGGTCAGCGATGGGGTGGGCCGGCCGCGTCGGCACAGCGGGGCAGCGCGCGCACACCGAGCAGGCGCCCGGTGGGTCATTTTTGGTCGATGCTGTATCTCAAAAAGTTATCTATATTTTATATTAATATTTTCAGGATTTCTTAATCTCCCCCAATCCCCATAGCGTACAAAAAAATAACACAATTCGAATCACTAGAAGTAGGGGTGGGCGTTAATGGGTTAATGCTAATAAAATGGATGACAATTCCACTGTGTATACGCTATTTATGTCCGGAAGTCTAAAGTTATTGCTAACTGTGTTTGTGAAGTATGCACCACCGGTTCGGCCGTCGCCCCGTGAACCGTCTGTGTATATGTATGTGTATGTGTTGTGTTGTGCTTTGTGTTCGTGGAAGAGTGTGTGTGTCTCTGACGCGGTGACTGTGTTTTTGTTGTGTGTGAAGAGGCGGTGTGTGTCTGGTGTTGTGTCGAGCCAGTGAGATGTGAGTGGTGGCGTTGGCATTGTGTTGATGTGAGCGATGTTGAATAGTGTGAGTGTTTGTCTGATTCTGTGACTGATAAGCGGGTGTCGTTTTTGTAGTAGTGTTTGTCGTCTTGTGGGTGCGGGGTGATTTAAGATGTGGAATGTTGGGCGTGTGGGGTGTGAATTTGCTCTGGCGTAGAATCTAAGTAATGTGTATTTGCGTCGGCGGCAGAGTGTGGGAATGTTGGTGTCGATGTGTAAGTTTGTGGTGTTGGTGGTGCGGCAGGCTCCAGTCACGATGCGCAAGGCAGCGTTTTGGACAGTTTGCAATTTTTTAATTTGTTTGGAACATATGTCATCAAATAAGAATGCGTTATAGTCCAGTACTGGGCATATCAGGGAAGTATATAGTTGGAGGAGAGTGGCACGATCTGCGCCCCACTCTCGACCAGCCAATTACTTCATAATGTTAATTCGTCGCGTACATAAATCATTGAAGTGTGGGATGAACGAGAGGCGTGTGTCTAGCGTTATTCCCAGATACTTGAATGATTTGACGAAGGGGATAATTTGATTATTATATTTTAATGGAATCTAGGGTTCCACATATGCAGGTTTCTTTGAAAAAATTAGAGATGCAGATTTACTTGGAGAAATTTCCAGACCCCATTGGTCGCACCATACCTTTATATCAATGAGTACTAGTTGTAAAATTGTGCTGGCTTGATCGTCACTCGGGTGCGAGAACCACACCGCCAGGTCATCAGCGTACATTGAAAATTTGAGACCTTTGTCGATCTTGTTAATATTACTGAAAATATCGTTAATCAAAATTAAAAATAGGGTTGGGGAGAGGACCGATCCCTGTGGGACACCGTGGTCTTGATTTTGATTTGGAGAATATGTGTTGCCGCACCTTACATTAAAAGTTCTATTTTCTAAAAAGTTTTTGATAAATTTGGCGAGTCGACCTCGAATTCCGGCCTTATGGACCTTTACTAGAAGTGCGGTTTGGTTGACTCTGTCAAACGCAGCTCTCAAATCAAGAAAGAGGGCAACTGTGACCTCTCTCCCTCGAAAGCCGCGCTGGACAGAGTCGATAAGACCAACTAAATTGTCTGCAGTGGAGCGACCAGGTCGAAAACCACTTTGGTGTGGGGTAAGTAAATTATTTGATTCAATGTATGTCCTGATGCGTCCATTAAAGGAAATAGTTCACCTTCAACATGGGATTTTGAACTGAAATAGCAGTTTTGTAGCCCGTGTTGAGAAATCCTTATCTGCAACTTTTCTTGGCTGAAAAGACTCTCCAGCCGAAGATATTTGACTTTTTGGCGAAGGAATGCGGCGCATATATGATATACCGTACCGTCTGAGAGTGCCAGCACTGGTCTGAGCATGCGCAGACCAATAACGCACACCATAACATTAATAATTTACGACCTTCTGTCCTGAATTGGCGCGATGTAGGACCATTTTTGAAAAGAAAAAAAGAAACTGTATTAAACAATATAATAAAATCGTGTTCTGAAAAATTTCCGAAGGTGAACTATTTCCTTTAACCATGCGCTCGAATAGTTTACATGCACAACTAGTTAAAGAAATAGGGCGATAGCTAGCGGGAGAAGATTTAGGTTTGCGAGGTTTAAGTATAGGAATTAGCGTACTATTATCCCAAGATTCAGGGAAAGTGCCATCAAACCACATGGTATTGAAGGTTGCTAGTAAGTTGGTGAGACCAGTCTCTGCCAAGTTTTTAAAGAAGGTGTAGTCAATTTGATCTGGCCCTACAGAAGTTTTACCACATTTACCAATAGCGTATGTTAACTCTGAGTTGGTAAAAAGAGAGTTGTAGATTTCTACGTTATTAGAGTCAAAGCTAATAGATTGAAATTGATCGTTAAGTTGGTTAGTAAAAGTTGGTGTACATTGTTGTGTTTGATGATATGTTAGCGTAGTGTTGTGCAAATTGTGTTGCCACCTCTAGGGGAAGCGTGTAAGATGTGTTGTGTATTTGTAAGTGTGGGATTTTGTATGACGGTGGTCTTTTATTTGAAAACGATCTAATTAATGTCCAAATTTTTTGAGAGGGAGGTAAATCGATTAAAGGTAGATGAGAATTCCTGCCAAGATTCTTTTTTTTGCTTTGTCAATGATTGTTTTAGCCAAAGAGCGAGTTTTCCGTACTTCGTGTTCGTTTTCTGCAGCAATACAAGCTTGAAATTTTCCGAAATGCTCTTTTCCGGAGGGCAACAGCTCTCTGGCATTCTGTGTTCCACCACGGGGCAGTACGCTGCCTCGGGTGGTGTTGTGTGTGTGTGCGTGTGTGTGGAATGTGTTGATGAGCTGATGCGAGAATAGTGTTTAAGAATGTGTTAATGTCGGTCTGGGAGTCTGCGGGGTGATTAATGTCAATGTGTTTTTGAAAGGAGGACCAGTCTGCTTTGCGAAGGTTCCATCTAGGCAAGGAGTAAAAATTTGTCTGTCCTGAAGGGACTTGTAGTTCTAAGTGAATTGGGAAATGATCGCTAAAAAGAGGGTCAGATTGTGCGTTAAATGTAAAAAGTGTCGCGATGCGTGGTGTGGCGAAGGCGAGATCAATGACGCTGTAAGTCACCTCGCCTCCTGAGTGGTGTATGTGTGTGGGTGATTGGTCGTTAAGGAAGACCAAATTATGCCGGTCCAGTAGGTCCAGCATAATTTAGCCTCTGCGAGAGTTCCGGAGGCATCCCCACGCCCGACTATGCGCGTTGAAATCGCCCATAATCAGACATGGGGTGTTAATATTTGTAATAAGCTGGGAAAAATAATCAATGTCTATGTCCTCAGTAGGACGGAAATAAATAGAGATAAGAGTTAGTTCTAGCTGAGCGATTTTAATATTAACGCCGACTGCGTCTAAGGTTGTTCGAAGGTCGATTTGGTGATGCAAAAGTTGGTTTGAAATAAGCAAAGCCGAGCCGCCTCGGCGCGGTGATGCATTTACGTTATTTGTATAAAGGCTATAGCCGGGGATTTTAAAATTATAGTTATTAAAGTCGGCGTCAATAAAATGGGTTTCCTGAACAGCGGCTACTAACGGATTATTATTTAAGACATAATGTTTGAATTGCCCCCAATGGGATATTAAAGATATAAAATTCCATTGGAGGACGAATTCTGACTGTTTATTATTCATCTAGATTTACTGTCCAAGCCACGCCTGGCGGTCGCTCGAGTGCGCCTGCGCCGAGAGCGGGGGCGGCTCGACCTGCCTTGAGGTTCAGCCGGGCGGGAGGAAGACTGGGAGGGCGAGGAACAGGAGTGGGAGTCACTCTCAGAGAGTCGGGGAGGGCGGAGGGGGGAGCGGGCGGGCAGGGAGCTGGAGCGGGAGGGCGGGAACTGGGCGGGGTTGCGGGCAACCTTACGGGAGACGGCTCGCATGAGCGAGTCGTCTGAGGAGGGGTCCTCCGAGGATCGACGCTCCGCTGGTGCTGCGGAGGTCGGGGAGGCGGGGCCAGAGTCGGTGTTCGGCTCGGCTGGTTCGGCTGGGGAGCGCGGTGCCGGTGGATCGGACGCGGCGCCTTCGAGGTCCGACAGAGGGGCTTCGGGGAACTGGGCTGGCGGTCGGAGGTCTGTCGGACGGGATGGGTTGTGGCGGGAGGCCGGTGGGTGGGGGGAGGTTCCGGGAGGGGGAGGGCCGGCCAAGCGCCGGGGGTGAGGCCTGGGCTGAGAGAGGGGGGCGTCCGGTGGGCGCCGAGTTTCGCGCTTCTGGCGCTCTGCCTCGCGAGCGAGGCTCCAGGCCCTACAGCGGCGGTCCCAGGCCGTGTGGTCCTGGTCGCACGTGGCGCAGCGTGCTGCGCGCGTGCATCCCTCCGTGGGGTGTTCGCCGGCGCACCGGCCACAGGTGGCGGTGCGCGCCCGGCACGACCACTTCAGGTGGCCGTAGTGCCAGCACTGCCGACACTGCCGGGGGGAGGGATCCACTCCATGACGGGGCAGCCACATAACCACAATGGATGTGGTTAGGGAGCTCCCTGCCTCGGAAGCGGAGCCGGATCAGTGGGTTGGGCTGGTCGGGTCGCTGCTTTGTAGGCGATAGGCGGTTGACCTCGCACACCCCTTGGTGTGCGAGTTCTCGGAGGATCGTATCCTCCGAGAAGTTGGCGATGTCTGGGCACCAAGCCAGACCTTCCACAGAGTTGAGGTGCGCCGGGGCTTCCACGGCGACCTTCACTCCCATGAAAGTGGTCCTTCCCATGACACTGACGTTCTGTTGGGACGTCAGTGTCTCGATCAGGAGTGCTCCTGATCGAATGGGTTTGGCGTTGTCTACGTCGCCACAGATGGCGACCAGCCAACGCCGGACCGAGAACGGGTTTACCTGCCTGAAGGGCAGGCCGTCCACTCGCCACATGAGGAGGCGAGCGGGTCCGTCCAGGGGGTGGGGTCGGGGGGAGCCGAGCTCCAGGTCGGTCCCTGGGAGGCCCCTGAGGGGGGGGGGGCGGGGAGTGGGACCGACCGGGGGGGGGGGGGGGTGCGCAGTCGCGCACCGGGGGACCCCAGAGGGGGGTGGGGCGGGTCGGGGGGCGGGGTTCCGGGGGGTAGCCATCGTCGTGGCTCAGAGGATGAGGATAGGGGCTAACTGGTTACTTTAATTTGCCACACACGACAGAGCGTGTTGGCAACTGAAAATTAACTGCAAAAAGTGGAAGGGACCTAAACCGTGGAGGCCTATTGCCAATACAAAATTTGTATCTAATGAATCTACCTACTTAAAAATAGCTAAGGACTACCTATATAAGGGTCTAACAACCCTGCCACATGCACGTGGACAGGGTTCCGCACCCGGAAGCGGTGGAGGGCTGGAGCAGGCTGGCTGGTAGTCGTCCGAGGTCCGATGTCGAAGAAAGGATGCCAATCTTCCTCCTAATCCCAATCCTCCTCCTAATCCCAACACACCTCCCCTAGTGCGCACGTCCACCCCCGCCGCGCGCCGGTGTCGCCACCTACCACGTCGATGAGCTGCAGTTTGGAGGTGTCCTTCTTGTCGTACCAGTGGCCGTGGTCCACCCACTGTCTCAGCAGCTCTATCGGCGGCTGTGCGCCGTACTTCTCCTTCTGCGGCATGTTCAGGTCGTCTACGAACACGACGCACTTGCGGCCCATCTGCGGACCGTATACGCCCTTCCGCCGCCTGCCGGGCATGGATGGGGGAGGTTAGGCCGGCGAACATAGACATGACGTCTCTGCCCACTTATTTATTTAGTTTAGACATGACGCCTATCTATATCCATCAGTCCTGTTTGGACACGTCTATTCATACCCATTAGTCCAGTTTGGACATAAGCCTGCCCAGTGTGGACTTCTGCCCGCCAACCTGTCCAGCCTGGACATAAAGTCTAACGACCCACCTGTCCAGTTTTTACCTGTCATCAGACGACCCACCTGTCCAGTTTTGACCTGTCATCAGACGATCCACCTGTCCAGTTTTGACATGTCATCAGACGACCCATCTGACCAGTTTTGACCTGTCATCAGACGACCCACCTGTCCAGTTTTGACCTGTCATCAGACGACCCACCTGTCCAGTTTTGACATGTCATCAGACGACCCATCTGACCAGTTTTAACCTGTCATCAGACGACCCACCTGTCCAGTTTTGACCTGTCATCAGACGACTCACCTGACCAGTTTTGACCTGTCATCAAGACGACCCACCTGTCCAGTCGCCAGCTGACTGCGGATGGAACGAAGCTGAACGAACCTGTCATCAGAGGCCTCACCTGTCCAGTTTTGACCTGTCATCAGACGACCCACCTGTCCAGTTTTGACCTGTCATCAGACGACCCACCTGTCCAGTTTTGACCTGTCATCAGTCCACCCACCTGACCAGTTTTGACCTGTCATCAGACGACCCACCTGTCCAGTTTTGACCTGTCATCAGACGACCCGTCTGCCCAGTTTTGACCTGTCATCAGTCCACACACCTGTCCAGTTTTGACATGTCATCAGACGACCCACCTGTCCAGTTTTGACATGTCATCAGACGACCCGTCTGACCAGTTTTGACCTGGCATCAGTCCACCCACCTGTCCAGTGTTGACCTGTCATCAGACGACCCACCTGTCCAGTTTTGACCTGTCATCAGACGACCCGTCTGACCAGTTTTGACCTGTCATCAGTCCACCCACCTGTCCAGTTTTGACCTGTCATCAGACGACCCACCTGCCCAGTTTTGACCTGTCATCAGTCTACCCACCTGTTCAGTTTTGACCTGTCATCAGACGACCCACCTGTCCAGTTTGGACATGACATCAGACGACCCACCTGACCAGTTTTGACCTGTCATCAGACGACCCACCTGTCCAGTTTTGATCTGTCATCAGACGACTCACCTGTCCAGTTTTGACCTGTCATCAGACGACCCACCTGTCCAGTTTTGACCTGTCATCAGACGAACCACCTGTCCAGTTTTGACCTGTCATCAGACGACCCACCTGACCAGTTTTGACCTGTCATCAGACGACCCACCTGACCAGTTTTGACATGTCATCAGACGACCCACCTGTCCAGTTTTGACCTGTCATCAGTCGACCCACCTGTCCAGTTTTGACCTGTCATCAGACTCACCTGTCCAGTTTTGACCTGTCATCAGACGACCCACCTGTCGAGTTTGGACATGACATCAGACCAGTTTTGACCTGTCATCAGACGACACACCTGTCCAGTTTTGACATGTCATCAGACATGTTATGTGTCTGACCAGTTTTGACCTGGCATCAGTCCACCCACCTGTCCAGTGTTGACCTGTCATCAGACGACCCACCTGTCCAGTTTTGACCTGTCATCAGACGACCCGTCTGACCAGTTTTGACCTGTCATCAGTCCACCCACCTGTCCAGTTTTGACCTGTCATCAGACGACCCACCTGTCCAGTTTTGACCTGTCATCAGTCCACCCACCTGTCCAGTTTTGACCTGTCATCAGACGACCCATCTGCCCAGTTTTGACCTGTCATCAGACGACCCATCTGACCAGTTTTGACCTGTCATCAGACGACCCATCTGACCAGTTTTGACCTGTCATCAGACGACCCATCTGACCAGTTTTGACCTGTCATCAGACGACCCATCTGACCAGTTTTGACCGTCATCAGACGACCCATCTGACCAGTTTTGACCTGTCATCAGACGACCCATCTGACCAATTTTGACCTGTCATCAGACGACCCATCTGATCAGTTTTGACCTGTCATCAGACGACCCACCTGTCCAGTTTTGACCTGTCATCAGACGACCCACCTGTCCAGTTTTGACCTGTCATCAGACGACCCATCTGACCAGTTTTGACCTGTCATCAGACGACCCATCTGACCAGTTTTGACCTGTCATCAGACGACCCACCTGTCCAGTTTTGACCTGTCATCAGACGACCCACCTGACCAGTTTTGACCTGTCATCAGACGACCCACCTGTCCAGTTTTGACCTGTCATCAGACGCCCCACCTGACCAGTTTTGACCTGTCATCAGACGACCCACCTGACCAGTTTTGACCTGTCATCAGACGACCCACCTGACCAGTTTTGACCTGTCATCAGACGACCCACCTGTCCAGTTTTGACCTGTCATCAGTCGAACAACTTGTCCAGTTTTGACCTGTCATCAGAAGACTCACCTGTCCAGTTTTGACCTGTCATCAGACGACCCACCTGTCCAGTTTGGACATGACATCAGACGACCCACCTGACCAGTTTTGACCTCTCATCAGACGACCCACCTGTCCAGTTTTGATCTGTCACCAGACGACTCACCTGTCCAGTTTTGACCTGTCATCAGACGACCCACCTGTCCAGTTTTGACCTGTCATCAGACGACCCACCTGTCCAGTTTTGACCTGTCATCAGACGACCCACCTGACCAGTTTTGACCTGTCATCAGACGACCCACCTGACCAGTTTTGACCTGTCATCAGACGACTCACCTGTCCAGTTTTGACCTGTCATCAGACGACCCACCTGTCGAGTTTGGACATGACATCAGACGACCCACCTGACCAGTTTTGACCTGTCATCAGACGACACACCTGTCCAGTTTTGACCTGTCATCAGTCGACCCACCTGTCCAGTTTTGACCTGTCACCAGACGACCCACCTGACCAGTTTTGACCTGTCATCAGACGACACACCTGTCCAGTTTTGACCTGTCATCAGACGACTCACCTGTCCAGTTTTGACCTGTCATCAGACGACCCACCTGTCCAGTTTGGACATGACATCAGACGACCCACCTGACCAGTTTTTACCTGTCATCAGACGACCCACCTGTCCAGTTTTGAGCTGTCATCAGACGACTCACCTGTCCAGTTTTGACCTGTCATCAGTCGACTCACCTGTCCAGTTTTGACCTGTCATCAGACGCCCACCTGTCCAGTTTGGACATGACATCAGACGACCCACCTGGCCAGTTTTGACCTGCCATCAGACGACCCACCTGTCCAGTTTTGACCTGGCATCAGACGACTCACCTGTCCAGTTTTGACCTGTCATCAGACGACCCACCTGTCCAGTTTGGACATGACATCAGACGACCCATCTGACCAGTTTTGACCTGTCATCAGTCCACCCATCTGACCAGTTTTGACCTGTCATCAGTCCACCCACCTGACCAGTTTTGACCTGTCATCAGTCCACCCACCTGTCCAGTTTTGACATGACGATGTCCTGCGTCTGTCCGGCTGTAGTCCTCGCAGAGAAGCTGATAGTATTCAGCACGTATCTATCGCGCGGCAGCCCCGCCAGGAAGCTGTTTGTGATGGCAGACTTGCCAGTGCCGGTGGGGCCGACCATCAGCAGGGGCACGCCGTGCGCGAGGTACGTGTCGAGAAGGAAGGTCTGACGCGCGGTCTCGTCCGTGGCCACGGTCAGCTCGCTCGCCTGACGGAACATTGATGGGGGGGGGGGGAGGAGAGTCAATCTATCGGCCCCCACTCTCACCTGCTACTGAGGGACAGGGAGGGAGGGGCGTTGTCAGACAGGTGACAATTTAACCAACCTTGCTACACAATTACATACATATTTGGACTTGGGTGCATTTCCTTTCACTCGAAAATGTTAACGCAATCGTTACAAATATGCAACAAGAACGAATCTCATAATGAACCACTAGGAACGTTGACCTCTGTTTCTCTACACATCGCCCGCATTTCCCTAACCCTCACGTCGCGCCGTCAACACAAATAGCTGCTGCCAAAGCCCTATACCTGTTCAGTGTTCATGGTCACTGGGCGTACGTCCCGTCATCAAGGCATCACCTCAGCATTAACCGGTATACATTACCTTGGCGTTCGCGGGGATCTGCAGGAGCGCCTTGTCCACGGTGTCGATCCAGCGCACCCAGCGGCCCGTGTCCCGCTTCTCGTACATGAAGTCGTACAGGAGACCCGACTCCGGCGCCAGCTGACTGCGGAGGGAACGAAGCTGAAGCTCTGGCTACTGGCGAGGTCATTCGGTTCCACTGCTTGGGTCGGCGTGAGAGGTCCGACGATACAAGACGACAGTGGCATCGTCGTAAAACTAAAGCCCCAATACCACGATCAGCTGAAAAGCTGGCTCAAGTCACTTAGAATCAGGGGAAGGGAGCGAATAGGACATTTCTTTGCCACACGATTAGGAAGCTTAATTCACGTTGTGAAAGCAGCAAGCACAAGTTATTAAGTTATTAACTTCAAGTTAGAGTTATCACGTTATTAACTTCAAGTTGGAGTTGTTTTTAACTTCAACTGCAGCAGGTGGCAGACACCGCTCAGTCGCGCTCCACAGAGTGGTGACACGGGCTTTCCAGTCGCCCCGGGAGCCTGGCCACCCAGCTCACTGACCCCTTGCCCAGCTTGAACGACTTGGGTTTGGTGTAGGCCTTGTTGGTTCCGAGCAGGATGTCTCTGAGCAGGACGTCAAACTCCCGGCGGCTCTCGGCAGTCATTAGAGAGCCGATCGACCAGGGCAGACAGAACACGAACAGACCCTGACGGGACAACACACGGTCAGAACACGTCAACACACGATGCCAGAACAAAGAACACGAACAGACCCTGTCAGGGCGTGTCAAACACTTTCAACACATAACAGAACACGAAGAGGCCCTGCCAGGGCACAGACACGGTCAGGGAACGCCAGGGCACAGACACGGTCAGGGAACGCCAGGGCACAGACACGGTCAGGGAACGCCAGGGCACAGACACGGTCAGGGAACGCCAGGGCACAGACACGGTCAGGGAACGCCAGGGCACAGACGGTCAGGGAACGCCAGGGCACAGACACGGTCAGGGAACGTCAGGGCACAGACACGGTCAGGGAACGCCAGGGCACAGACACGGTCAGGGAACGCCAGGGCACAGACACGGTCAGGGAACGCCAGGGCACAGACACGGTCAGGGAACGCCAGGGCACAGAGACGGGTCAGGGAACGCCAGGGCACAGACACGGTCAGGGAACGCCAGGGCACAGACACGGTCAGGGAACGCCAGGGCACAGAGACGGTCAGGGAACGCCAGGGTACAGACACGGTCAGGGAACGCCAGGGCACAGACACGGTCTGGGAACGCCAGGGCACAGACACGGTCGGGGAACGCCAGGGCACAGACTCGGTCAGGGAACGCCAGGGCACAGACACGGTCAGGGAACGCCAGGGCACATAGACGGGTCAGGGAACGCCAGGACACAGACACGGTCAGGGAACGCCAGGGCACAGACACGGTCAGGGAACGCCAGGGCACAGACACGGTCAGGGAACGCCAGGGCACAGAGACGGTCAGGGAACGCCAGGGCACAGACACGGTCAGGGAACGCCAGGGCACAGACACGGTCAGAGAACGCCAGGGCACAGACACGGTCAGAGAACGCCAGGGCACAGACACGGTCAGGGAACGCCAGGGCACAGACACGGTCAGGGAACGCCAGGGCACAGAGACGGTCAGGGAACGCCAGGGCACAGACACGGTCAGGGAACGCCAGGGCACAGACACGGTCAGGGAACGCCAGGGCACAGACACGGTCAGGGAACGCCAGGGCACAGACGGTCAGAGAACGCCAGGGCACAGACACGGTCAGGGAACGCCAGGGCACAGACACGGTCAGGGAACGCCAGGGCACAGAGACGGGTCAGGGAACGCCAGGGCACAGACACGGTCAGGGAACGCCAGGGCACGAGACACGGGTCAGGGAACGCCAGGGCACAGAGACGGTCAGGGAACGCCAGGGCACAGACACGGTCAGGGAACGCCAGGGCACAGACACGGGTCAGAGAACGCCAGGGCACAGAGACGGTCAGGGAACGCCAGCACATGTCCTATCAGAGCATAGACATTGCCTAAACGCACAGGTCATCCTAAACGCACAGGTCATCCTAAACACACAGGTCATCCTAAACGCACAGGTCATCCTAAACGCACAGGTCATCCTAAACGCACAGGTCATCCTAAACACACAGGTCATCCTAAACACACAGGTCATCCTAAACGCACAGGTCATCCTAAACGCACAGGTCATCCTAAACGCACAGGTCATCCTAAACGCACAGGTCATCCTAAACGCACAGGTCATCCTAAACACACAGGTCATCCTAAACGCACAGGTCATAACAGAACACGGCGAGGCCACACACAAGTACAGGGATCCTCAGAACGTTAAACACGCGCCGACAAAACGGACAGAAAGGGGAGCGGCAAAACACAAACAGGCTGCGTCATGATTATCAACGGACAGAAAGGGGAGCGGCAAAACACAAACAGGCTCTGTCACGAGTATCAGTAAGAAATCGCAGGTTAGACCAAAGAGCAAGTCTATCAAAACGGACCCCGTACGTCTCTGAGTCTGTAACAGATTCGTGTCATTGCCACATTTCAGCACATGGCGAGGTAATGTTTAGAACACCAGGGTGATTTAACTGGACCTGCTAGCGGCCAGCGTTGCCCTGCGCTGAGCCACACTGACCTGGACCCAGTTGGTGAGGTTGTTGGGGTGGATCGGGTCCTTGCCGGGCTGGGTTGACTCGGCGATCTCGTCCAGCATACAGTTATACAGCCGGGTGAAACACTGTCGAATGGGGCGGAACCATGCCAGCAATGCGACACGTAACCTAACACGCACCTCGGATTGACCCAACTGCTAAGCTACAGCAAAACGGGGCAAAGTACTACAAGGAATTCAAACTGGAGCTGTATGAACACATTTGCGCCAATAAACAAGAAACAACGGCGGACGAAATTCACAGGAAGGGTTGCATGATGACCTCGTGTGCATATGCAGAGTAAACAACATCTGACAAAGTTCACAGCAAGGGCTTTGTGTGCAAAATGCTTTCAATCACTCAAATAAACCATGAAATACTTAAATTACGTCATCCTCCATGACAAAATTACCGCCATGCTGAAGAGGACGGCAGGTTGGCACAGCTGGCCGGTGGGGCCTGTCACACGGACGGCGACACACGGCGACGGCGACATTACGACACACTCACCCAGACGAGGTGCAGCTCGGACGTCTTCATGAACACCTTGGCCTGGTGCTTGAGGAAGTCGAACAGCGGGTCCATCAGCCACTCGAACATGTCGTCAATGCTGGCCTTCAGCTCGTCAGCGATGGCCTCCGGCAGCGTTGCTAGGTACGAGTCCTGTCGGCACACAGGGAGGGGAGTAATGGGAGTTCTAGCATAGGGGTCGCCGTGCTGGCGAATGCTATACGGTGTGGGTGGGGAGATCAGTTGGATATGCGGAGAAGGGTAGCAAGTACATCAGTGGGAAAACTGGACGTGACTCAGGCCACGAATTCCAAGTAATTCAAATAATTTAGGTCACCCAAAACGCGCACGTTTTCCGGACTAGAGTTAGTTCATTCCTTGATGTCGGCCAGCCATGTGTCTACGATCGGCCCGACACGAGTTGACACTTGACGCATATCGTTTGATTATGAAGTCAGACTAAGTGATGTTAAGTGATGTGATCCCAGCGATCAGTGGTCAGTAAGTGTGTCGTGTTTGAGTCCGCGTCAGAGTTCGGTATACCTTAATGGGTCTCCAGCCCAGCTGGTGAGGCTCCATGTAGATCATGCCGCAGCGGGAGACGGTGGCCGGCGAGGCCTGCTCCAGGTCGGCCGGCTCGAATATCAGGTTCATCGAGTTGCTCATCTGAGACACCACAACAGAGGGTGGAGTTGGCGTCTGACTTTCACACAGCGAGGCCGGGTCCCAGCCACAGTTGATGCGCTCCATATGAGTTTTGGGAATTATACAATCATAAAGGCATCTGCATCGGATGTCATATTATCCGTGTTCATAAAAACGCCATGTTCCGATAACCCTGCATGCAATGGGCAGACGCCTGGCAGCCACATGTGTGAACCCAAACGCGTAGCCCTCTCGATTTCAGAGCAACCCCGCTCCCTCCCTTCATCCACCGCCCGTCACACCCTCTCCCCGGGATTGTTGGCGCTAACTGCTAAGGATGTAGCACCATGACACCCTCTGTGGCTCTCCTTGATAGGACAACACACGCGCCCTGCCATCGGCGCCGGCCCGTACCTGAATGATCTCTCCAGACATCAGACAGAGCTTCTTGTTGTCGTCCAGCACGGTGTTCATGTTCTCGATCCAGACGGCGTCCACCGGGCCGTCGAACAGGATCCACTTACGGTCAGACGTCACCGACTGGGCGAAGTCGCGGAAACTGTTGGCCAGCACGCCTGGGGAGAGCAGAAGCGACTGGGTAGAACGACAGCCATGCGCCGCACGCATGTGCAAGCTCGGATGCGCGTCTATGAACAAACTGCACGCTCGCGCGCACATCACCAAAACGCACACACGCAGTATAGCGAGCACGAATACGCACGAATGGGCATATTGCATAAGCGCCCTCACGCAAGCACACCGACACAGATATAATGCACACGCGCCTATCATCAACACCCACGCACGCTTGCATGAGAACGCATCGACTGGTCGAAATATTTCTGAAGCGCGATTGGTCAGCGGTAACTCGAAATCAGCTTCGTACTACTGCCGTCAATACCTAGGTATCCAAGAACAGCAGCGGCGCTCCATCCAGTCAACATTCGTATTTCTCCGTTTCAAAACGGTGAATTGGAGCTGACCAGTGCGACCAACTAACCATCGGACCACTCGTGAGAGACGGGGTCGAAGCAGCCGTACAGCTGTCCCATGGTGATGGCCTTTGGGTTGATGATCTTGTACTGGACGGCGTTCTCGTCCATGGCGCCCGAGTCGGCCGACTCGCTGATGAGCGTCAGCGCGTCAGCCAGAACCTGGAGACTCAGACAGACGGACACGCTGTCACGATGTGTGTCGATCTGACGTCAGATGGGGGTGAAGTGAGGCGGGTGACTTCAGATCAGATGTCGGAAGGAACAAGTAAAATGTCAACCAACGACTTCAGCTGGCTGATGGCAGCTACCTGGGCAGTGTCGGCTGGATGCCGTCCGATGTCACATTAGAGGTGGTGATGTCACATTAGAGGTGGTGATGGTAGCTGGGTGGTGACTGTAGGATGCCGTCCGATGTCACATTAGAGATGGTGATGTCACATTAGAGTTGGTGATGTCACAGAGGTGGTGATGTCACATTAGAGGTGGTGCTGTCACATTAGAGGTGGTGATGGCAGCTGGGTGGTGACTGTAGGATGCCGTCCGATGTCACATTAGAGGTAGTGATGTCACATTAGAGGTGGTGATGGCAGCTGGGTGGTAACTGTAGGATGCCGTCCGATGTCACATTAGAGATGGTATCAGAGGGTGGCGTTACACGGGTACGACTTCAGCTGGCTAATGACAGCTGGGCGGTGTCGGTAGGATGCCGTCCGATGTCACATTAGAGGTGGTGATGTCACATTAGAGGTGGTGGTGGCAGCTGGGCGGTGTCAGTAGGATGCCGTCCGATGTCACATTAGAGGTGGTGATGCCACATTAGAGGTGGTGATGGCAGCTGTGTGGTGACTGTAGGATGCCGTCCGATGTCACATTAGAGGTGGTGCTGTCATATTAGAGGTGGTGATGTCACATTAGAGGTGGTGATGGCAGCTGGGTGGTGACTGTAGGATGCCGTCCGATGTCACATTAGAGGTGGTGATGTCACATTAGAGGTGGTGGTGGCAGCTGGGCGGTGTCGGTAGGATGCCGTCCGATGTCACATTAGAGGTGGTGATGTCACATTAGAGGTGGTGATGTCACATTAGAGGTGGTGATGGCAGCTGGGCGGTGTCGGTAGGATGCCGTCCGATGTCACATTAGAGGTGGTGATGTCACATTAGAGGTGGTGATGTCACATTAGAGGTGGTGATGGCAGCTGGGCGGTGTCGGTAGGATGCCGTCCGATGTCACATTAGAGGTGGTGATGTCACATAAGAGGTGGTGATGTCACATTAGAGGTGGTGATGGCAGCTGGGCGGTGTCGGTAGGATGCCGTCCGATGTCACATTAGAGGTGGTGATGTCACATTAGAGGTGGTGGTGGCAGCTGGGCGGTGTCGGTAGGATGCTGTCCGATGTCACAGTAGAAGTGGTGATGTCACATTAGAGGTGGTGATGTCAAATTAGAGGTGGTGATGGCAGCTGGGCGGTGTCGGGAGGATGCCGCCCGATGTCACATTAGAGGTGGTGATGGCAGCTGGGCGGTGTCGGTAGGATGCCGCCCGATGTCACATTAGAGGTGGTGATGGCAGCTGGGCGGTGTCGGTAGGATGCCGTCCGATGTCACATTAGAGGTGGTGATGTCACATTAGAGGTGGTGGTGGCAGCTGGGCGGTGTCGGTAGGATGCCGTCCGATGTCACAGTAGAGGTGGTGATGTCACATTAGAGGTGGTGATGTCACATTAGAGGTGGTGATGGCAGCTGGGCGGTGTCGGGAGGATGCCGCCCGATGTCAAATTAGAGGTGGTGATGGAAGCTGGGCGGTGTCGGTAGGATGCCGCCCGATGTCACATTAGAGGTGGTGATGGCAGCTGGGCGGTGTCGGTAGGATGCCGCCCGATGTCACATTAGAGGTGGTGATGTCACATTAGAGGTGGTGATGTCACATTAGAGGTGGTGATGTCACATTAGAGGTGGTGGTGGCAGCTGGGCGGTGTCGGTAGGATGCCGTCCGATGTCACATTAGAGGTGGTGATGTCACATTAGAGGTGGTGATGTCACATTAGAGGTGGTGATGTCACATAAGAGGTGGAGGTGGCAGCTGGGCGGTGTCGGTAGGATGCCGTCCGATGTCACATTAGAAGTGGTGATGTCACATTAGAGGTGGTGATGGCAGCTGGGCGGTGTCGGTAGGATGCCGTCCGATGTCACATTAGAGGTGGTGATGTCACATTAGAGGTGGTGATGTCACATTAGAGGTGGTGATGTCACATTAGAGGTGGTGATGGCAGCTGGGCGGTGTCGGTAGGATGCCGTCCGATGACACATTAGAGGTGGTGATGTAACATTAGAGGTGGTGATGGCAGCTGGGCGGTGTCGGTAGGATGCCGGCCGATGTCACATTAGAGGTGGTGATGTCACATTAGAGGTGGTGATGTCACATTAGAGGTGGTGATGGCAGCTGGGCGGTGTCGGTTGGATGCCGTCCGATGTCACATTAGAGGTGGTGATGTCACATTAGAGGTGGTGATGTCACATTAGAGGTGGTGATGGCAGCTGGGCGGTGTCGGTTGGATGCCGTCCGATGTCACATTAGAGGTAGTGATGTCACATTAGAGGTGGTGGTGGCAGCTGGGCGGTGACTGTAGGATGCCGTCCGATGTCACATTAGAGGTGGTGATGTCACATTAGAGGTGGTGATGGCAGCTGGGCGGTGTCGGTAGGATGCCGTCCGATGTCACATTAGAGGTGGTGATGTCACATTAGAGGTGGTGATGTCACATTAGAGGTGGTGATGTCAAATTAGAGGTGGTGATGGCAGCTGGGCGGTGTCGGGAGGATGCCGCCCGATGTCACATTAGAGGTGGTGATGGCAGCTGGGCGGTGTCGGTAGGATGCCGTCCGATGTCACATTAGAGGTGGTGATGTCACATTAGAGGTGGTGATGTCCCGTTAGAGGTGGTGATGGCAGCTGGGCGGTGTCGGGAGGATGCCGCCCGATGTCACATTAGAGGTGGTGATGGCAGCTGGGCGGTGTCGGTAGGATGCCGTCCGATGTCACATTAGAGGTGGTGATGTCACATTAGAGGTGGTGATGGAAGCTGGGCGGTGTCGGTAGGATGCCGTCCGATGTCACATTAGAGGTGGTGATGGCAGCTGGGCGGTGTCGGTAGGATGCCGTCCGATGTCACATTAGAGGTGGTGATGGCAGCTGGGCGGTGTCGGTAGGATGCCGTCCGATGTCACATTAGAGGTGGTGATGTCACATTAGAGGTGGTGATGTCAAATTAGAGGTGGTGATGGCAGTTGGGCGGTGTCGGGAGGATGCCGCCCGATGTCACATTAGAGGTGGCGATGGCAGCTGGGCGGTGTCGGTAGGATGCCGTCCGATGTCACATTAGAAGTGGTGATGTCACATTAGAGGTGGTGATGTCACATTAGAGGTGGTGATGTCACATTAGAGGTGGTGATGGCAGCTGGGCGGTGTCGGGAGGATGCCGCCCGATGTCACATTAGAGGTGGTGATGGCAGCTGGGCGGTGTCGGTAGGATGCCGTCCGATGTCACATTAGAGGTGGTGATGTCACATTAGAGGTGGTGATGTCACATTAGAGGTGGTGATGTCAAATTAGAGGTGGTGATGGCAGCTGGGCGGTGTCGGTAAGATGCCGCCCGATGTCACATTAGAGGTGGTGATGGCAGCTGGGCGGTGTCGGTAGGATGCCGCCCGATGTCACATTAGAGGTGGTGATGGCAGCTGGGCGGTGTCGGTAGGATGCCGCCCAATGTCACATTAGAGGTGGTGATGGCAGCTGGGCGGTGTCGGTAGGATGCCGTCCGCTGTCACAGTAGATGTGGTGATGGCAGCTGGGCGGTGTCGGTAGGATGCCGTCCGATGTCACATTAGAGGTGGTGATGTCACATTAGAGGTGGTGATGTCACATTAGAGGTGGTGATGGCAGCTGGGCGGTGGCGGTAGGATGCCGGCCGATGTCACATTAGAGGTGGTGATGTCACATTAGAGGTGGTGATGGCAGCTGGGCGGTGTCGGTAGGATGCCGTCCGATGTCACATTAGAGGTGGTGATGTCACATTAGAGGTGGTGATGTCAAATTAGAGGTGGTGATGGCAGCTGGGCGGTGTCGGTAGGATGCCGCCGGATGTCACATTAGAGGTGGTGATGGCAACTGGGCGGTGTCGGTAGGATGCCGCCCGATGTCACATTAGAGGTGGTGATGACACATTAGAGGTGGTGATGGCAACTGGGCGGTGTCGGTAGGATGCCGTCCGATGTCACATTAGAGGTGGTGATGACACATTAGAAGTGGTGATGGCAGCTGGGCGGTGTCGGTAGGATGCCGTCCGATGTCACATTAGAGGTGGTGATGGCAGCTGGGCGGTGTCGGGAGGATGCCGCCCGATGTCACATTAGAGGTGGTGATGGCAGCTGGGCGGTGTCGGTAGGATGCCGTCCGATGTCACATTAGAGGTGGTGATGTCACATTAGAGGTGGTGGTGGCAGCTGGGCGGTGTCGGTAGAATGCCGTCCGATGTCACATTAGAGGTGGTGATGTCACATTAGAGGTGGTGATGTCACACTAGAGGTGGTGATGGCAGCTGGGCGGTGTCGGTAGGATGCCGTCCGATGTCACATTAGAGGTGGTGATGTCACATTAGAGGTGGTGATGTCACATTAGAGGTGGTGGTGGCAGCTGGGCGGTGTCGGTAGGATACCGTCCGATGTCACATTAGAGGTGGTGATGTCACATTAGAGGTGGTGATGTCACATTAGAGGTGGTGATGTCACATTAGAGGTGGTGATGGCAGCTGGGCGGTGTCGGTAGGATGCCGTCCGATGTCACATTAGAGGTGGTGATGTCACATTAGAGGTGGTGATGTCACATTAGAGGTGGTGATGTCACATTAGAGGTGGTGATGTCACATTAGAGGTGGTGATGGCAGCTGGGTGGTGACTGTAGGATGCCGTCCGATGTCACATTAGAGTTGGTGATGTCACATTAGAGGTGGTGATGGCAGCTGAGTGGTGACTGTAGGATGCCGTCCGATGTCACATTAGAGGTGGTATCCGAGGGTGGCGTTACACGGGTACGACTTCAGCTGGCTAATGGCAGCTGGGCGGTGTCGGTAGGATGCCGTCCGATGTCACATTAGAGGTGGTGATGTCACATTAGAGGTGGTGATGTCACACTAGAGGTGGTGGTGGCAGCTGGGCGGTGTCGGTAGGATGCCGTCCGATGTCACATTAGAGGTGGTGATGTCACATTAGAGGTGGTGATGTCACATTAGAAGTGGTGATGGCAGCTGGGCGGTGTCGGTAGGATGCCGTCCGATGTCACATTAGAGGTGGTGATGTCACATTAGAGGTGGTGATGTCACATTAGAGGTGGTGATGTCACATTAGAGGTGGTGATAGCAGCTGGGCGGTGTCGGTAGGATGCCGTCCGATGACACATTAGAGGTGGTGATGTCACATTAGAGGTGATGATGGCAGCTGGGCGGTGTCGGTAGGATGCCGGCCGATGTCACATTAGAGGTGGTGATGTCACATTAGAGGTGGTGATGTCACATTAGAGGTGGTGATGGCAGCTGGGCGGTGTCGGTTGGATGCCGTCCGATGTCACATTAGAGGTGGTGATGTCACATTAGAGGTGGTGATGGCAGCTGGGCGGTGTCGGTAGGATGCCGGCCGATGTCACATTAGAGGTGGTGATGTCACATTAGAAGTGGTGATGGCAGCTGGGCGGTGTCGGTTGGATGCCGTCCGATGTCACATTAGAGGTGGTGATGTCACATTAGAGGTGGTGATGTCACATTAGAGGTGGTGATGTCACATAAGAGGTCGTGATGTCACATTAGAGGTGGTGATGACACATTAGAGGTGGTGATGGCAGCTGGGCGGTGTCGGTAGGATGCCGTCCGATGTCACATTAGAGGTGGTGATGTCACATTAGAGGTGGTGATGTCACATTAGAGGTGTTGATGTCACATTAGAGGTAGTGATGGCAGCTGGGCGGTGTCGGTAGGATGCCGTCCGATGTCACATTAGAGGTGGTGATGTCACATTAGAGGTGGTGATGACACATTAGAGGTGGTGATGGCAGCTGGGCAGTGTCGGTAGGATGCCGTCCGATGTCATATTAGAGGTGGTGATGTCACATTAGAGGTGGTGATGTCACATTATAGGTGGTGATGTCACATTAGAGGTGGTGATGACACATTAGAGGTGGTGATGGCAGCTGGGCGGTGTCGGCTAGATGCCGTCCGATGTCACATTAGAGGTGGTGATGTCACATTAGAGGTGGTGATGGCAGCTGGGTGGTGACTGTAGGATGCCGTCCGATGTCACATTAGAGGTGGTGATGTCACATTAGAGGTGGTGATGTCACATTATAAGTGGTGATGGCAGCTGGGCGGTGTCGGTAGGATGCCGTCCGATGTCACATTAGAGGTGGTGATGTCACATTAGGTGGTGATGTCACATTAGAGGTGGTGATGTCACATTAGAGGTGGTGATGGCAGCTGGGCGGTGTCGGTTGGATGCCGTCCGATGTCACAGTAGAGGTGGTGATGGCAGCTGGGTGGTGACTGCTGGATGCTGTCCGATGTCACATTAGAGGTGGTGATGTCACATTAGAGGTGGTGATGGCAGCTGGGTGGTGACTGTAGGATGCCGTCCGATGTCACATTAGAGGTGGTGATGTCACATTAGAGGTGGTGATGTCACATTAGAGGTGGTGATGGCAGCTGGGTGGTGACTGTAGGATGCCGTCCGATGTCACATTAGAGGTGGTGATGTCACATTAGAGGTGGTGATGGCAGCTGGGTGGTGACTGTAGGATGCCGTCCGATGTCACATTAGAGGTGATGATGTCACATTAGAGGTGGTGATGGCAGCTGGGCGGTGTCGGTAGGATGCCGTCCGATGTCACATTAGAGGTAGTGATGTCACATTAGAGGTGGTGATGGCAGCTGGGTGGTGACTGTAGGATGCCGTCCGATGTCACATTAGAGGTGATGTCACATTAGAGGTGGTGATGGCAGCTGGGCGGTGTCGGTAGGATGCCGTCCGATGTCACATTAGAGGTGGTGATGTCACATTAGAGGTGGTGGTGGCAGCTGGGCGGTGTCGGTAGGATGCCGTCCGATGTCACATTAGAGGTGGTGATGGCAGCTGGGCGGTGTCGGTAGGATGCCGTCCGATGTCACATTAGAGGTGGTGATGGCAGCTGGGCGGTGTCGGTAGGATGCCGTCCGATGTCACATTAGAGGTGGTGATGGCAGCTGGGCGGTGTCGGTAGGATGCCGTCCGATGTCACATTAGAGGTGGTGATGTCACATTAGAGGTTGTGATGTCAAATTAGAGGTGGTGATAGCAGCTGGGCGGTGTCGGGAGGATGCCGCCCGATGTCACATTAGAGGTGGTGATGGCAGCTGGGCGGTGTCGGTAGGATGCCGTCCGATGTCACATTAGAGGTGGTGATGTCACATTAGAGGTGGTGATGGCAGCTGGGCGGTGGCGGTTGGATGCCGTCCGATGTCACATTAGAGGTGGTGATGTCACATTAGCGGTGGTGATGTCACATTAGAGGTGGTGATGTCATATTAGAGGTGGTGATGTCACATTAGAGGTGGTGATGTCATATTAGAAGTGGTGATGTCACATTAGAGGTGGTGATGGCAAATGGGCGGTGTCGGTAGGATGCCGTCCGATGTCACATTAGAGGTGGTGATGTCATATTAGAGGTGGTGATGTCACATTAGAGGTGGTGATGGCAGCTGGGCGGTGTCGGTAGGATGCCGTCCGATGTCACATTAGAGGTGGTGATGTCACATTAGAGGTGGTGATGTCACATTAGAGGTGGTGATGGCAGCTGGGTGGTGACTGTAGGATGCCGTCCGATGTCACATTAGAGGTGGTGATGTCACATTAGAGGTGGTGATGGCAGCTGGGTGGTGACTGTAGGATGCCGTCCGATGTCACATTAGAGGTGGTATCCGAGGGTGGCGTTACACGGGTACGACTTCAGCTGGCTAATGGCAGCTGGGCGGTGTCGGTAGGATGCCGTCCGATGTCACATTAGAGGTGGTGATGTCACATTAGAGGTGGTGATGGCAGCTGGGCAGTGTCGGTAGGATGCCGTCCGATGTCACATTAGAGGTGGTGATGTCACATTAGAGGTGGTGATGTCACATTAGAGGTGGTGATATCACATTAGAGGTGGTGATGTCACATTAGAGGTGGTGATGGCAGCTGGGCGGAGTCGGTAGGATGCCGTCCGATGTCACATTAGAGGTGGTGATGTCACATTAGAGGTGGTGATGTCACATTAGAGGTGGTGATGTCACATTAGAGGTGGTGATGTCACATTAGAGGTGGTGATGTCACATTAGAGGTGGTGATGGCAGCTGGGCGGTGTCGGCTGGATGCCGTCCGATGTCACATTAGAGGTGGTGATGACACATTAGAGGTGGTGATGACACATTAGAGGTGGTGATGGCAGCTGGGCGGTGGCGGTTGGATGCTGTCCGATCTCACATTAGAGGTGGTGATGTCACATTAGAGGTGGTGATGGCAGCTGGGCGGTGTCGGTAGGATGCCGTCCGATGACACATTAGAGGTGGTGCTGTCATATTAGAGGTGGTGATGTCACATTAGAGGTGGTGATGGCAGCTGGGCGGTGTCGGTAGGATTCCGTCCGATGACACATTAGAGGTGGTGATGTCACATTAGAGGTGGTGATGTCACATTAGAGGTGGTGATGGCAGCTGGGCGGTGTCGGTAGGATTCCGTCCGATGACACATTAGAGGTGGTGATGTCACATTAGAGGTGGTGATGGCAGCTGGGCGGTGTCGGTAGGATGCCGTCCGATGTCACATTAAAGGTGGTGATGGCAGCTGGGCGGTGTCGGTAGGATGCCGTCTGATGTCATATTAGAGGTGGTGATGTCACATTAGAGGTGGTGATGGCAGCTGGGCTCGGTAGGATTCCGTCAGATGACACATTAGAGGTGGTGATGTCACATTAGAGGTGGTGATGTCACATTAGAGGTGGTGATGGCAGCTGGGCGGTGTCGGTAGGATGCCGTCCGATGTCACATTAGAGATGGTGATGTCACATTAGAGGTGGTGATGTCAGCTGGGCGGTGTCGGTAGGATGCCGTCCGATGTCACATTAGAGGTGGTGGTGGCAGCTGGGCGGTGTCGGTAGGATGCCGTCCGATGTCACATTAGAGGTGGTGATGTCACATTAGAGGTGGTGATGTCAAATTAGAGGTGGTGATGGCAGCTGGGCGGTGTCGGGAGGATGCCGCCCGATGTCACATTAGAGGTGGTGATGGCAGCTGGGCGGTGTCGGTAGGATGCCGTGCGATGTCACATTAGAGGTGGTGATGTCACATTAGAGGTGGTGATGTCACATTAGAGGTGGTGATGTCACATTAGAGGTGGTGGTGGCAGCTGGGCGGTGTCGGTAGGATGCCGTCCGATGTCACAGTAGAGGTGGTGATGTCACATTAGAGGTGGTGATGTCACATTAGAGGTGGTGATGGCAGCTGGGCGGTGTCGGTAGGATGCCGCCCGATGTCACATTAGAGGTGGTGATGGCAGTTGGGCGGTGTCGGTAGGATGCCGCCCGATGTCACATTAGAGGTGGTGATGGCAGCTGGGCGGTGTCGGTAGGATGCCGCCCGATGTCACATTAGAGGTGGTGATGGCAGCTGGGCGGTGTCGGTAGGATGCCGTCCGATGTCACATTAGAGGTGGTGATGTCACATTAGAGGTGGTGGTGGCAGCTGGGCGGTGTCGGTAGGATGCCGTCCGATGTCACATTAGAGGTGGTGATGGCAGCTGGGCGGTGTCGGTAGGATGCCGTCCGATGTCACATTAGAGGTGGTGATGGCAGCTGGGCGGTGTCGGTAGGATGCCGTCCGATGTCACATTAGAGGTGGTGATGGCAGCTGGGCGGTGTCGGTAGGATGCCGTCCGATGTCACATTAGAGGTGGTGATGTCACATTAGAGGTGGTGATGTCAAATTAGTGGTGGTGATGGCAGCTGGGCGGTGTCGGTAGGATGCCGCCCGATGTCACATTAGAGGTGGTGATGGCAGCTGGGCGGTGTCGGTAGGATGCCGTCCGATGTCACATTAGAGGTGGTGATGGCAGCTGGGCGGTGTCGGTAGGATGCCGTCCGATGTCACATTAGAGGTGGTGATGGCAGCTGGGCGGTGTCGGGAGGATGCCGCCCGATGTCACATTAGAGGTGGTGATGGCAGCTGGGCGGTGTCGGTAGGATGCCGTCCGATGTCACATTAGAGGTGGTGATGGCAGCTGGGCGGTGTCGGTAGGATGCCGTCCGATGTCACATTAGAGGTGGTGATGGCAGCTGGGCGGTGTCGGGAGGATGCCGCCCGATGTCACATTAGAGGTGGTGATGGCAGCTGGGCGGTGTCGGTAGGATGCCGTCCGATGTCACATTAGAGGTGGTGATGGCAGCTGGGCGGTGTCGGTAGGATGCCGTCCGATGTCACATTAGAGGTGGTGATGGCAGCGGGGCGGTGTCGGGAGGATGCCGCCCGATGTCACATTAGAGGTGGTGATGGCAGCTGGGCGGTTTTGGGAGGATGCCGCCCTATGTCACATTAGAGGTGGTGATGGCAGCTGGGCGGTGTCGGGAGGATGCCGCCCGATGTCACATTAGAGGTGGTGATGTCACATTAGAGGTGGTAATGTCACATTAGAGGTGGTGATGTCACATTAGAGGTGGTGATGTCACATTAGAGGTGGTGATGTCACATTAGAGGTGGTGATGGCAGCTGGGCGGTGTCGGTAGGATGCCGTCCGATGACACATTAGAGGTGGTGATGTCACATTAGAGATGGTGATGGCAGCTGGGCGGTGTCGGTAGGATGCCGGCCGATGTCACATTAGAGGTGGTGATGTCACATTAGAGGTGGTGATGGCAGCTGGGCGGTGGCGGTTGGATGCCGTCCGATGTCACATTAGAGGTGGTGATGTCACATTAGAGGTGGTGATGGCAGCTGGGCGGTGTCGGTAGGATGCCGTCCGATGTCACATTAGAGGTGGTGATGTCACATTAGAGGTGGTGATGTCACATTAGAGGTGGTGATGGCAGCTGGGTGGTGTCGGTTGGATGCCGTCCGATGTCACAGTAGAGGTGGTGATGGCAGCTGGGTGGTGACTGCTGGATGCTGTCCGATGTCACATTAGAGGTGGTGATGTCACATTAGAGGTGGTGATGGCAGCTGGGTGGTGACTGTAGGATGCCGTCCGATGTCACATTAGAGGTGGTGATGTCACATTAGAGGTGGTGATGGCAGCTGGGTGGTGACTGTAGGATGCCGTCCGATGTCACAATAGAGGTGGTGATGTCACATTAGAGGTGGTGATGGCAGCTGGGCGGTGTCGGTAGGATGCCGTCCGATGTCACATTAGAGGTGGTGATGTCACATTAGAGGTGGTGATGTCACTTTAGAGGTGGTGATGACACATTAGAGGTGGTGATAGCAGCTGGGCGGTGTCGGTAGGATGCCGTCCGATGTCACAGTAGAGGTGGTGCTGTCACATTAGAGGTGGTGGTGGCAGCTGGGCGGTGTCGGTAGGATGCCGTCCGATGTCACAGTAGAGGTGGTGATGTCACATTAGAAGTAGTGATGTCAAATTAGAGGTGGTGATGTCACATTAGAGGTGGTGATGTCACATTAGAGGTGGTGATGGCAGCTGGGTGGTGACTGTAGGATGCCGTCCGATGTCACAGTAGAGGTGGTGATGTCACATTAGAGGTGGTGATGGCAGCTGGGTGGTGACTGCTGGATGCCGTCCGATGTCACAGTAGAGGTGGTGATGTCACATTAGAGGTGGTGATGGCAGCTGGGTGGTGACTGTAGGATGCCGTCCGATGTCACATTAGAGGTGGTGATGGCAGCTGGGTGGTGACTGTAGGATGCCGTCCGATGTCACAATAGAGGTGGTGATGTCACATTAGAGGTGGTGATGGCAGCTGGGCGGTGTCGGTAGGATGCCGTCCGATGTCACATTAGAGGTGGTGATGTCACATTAGAGGTGGTGATGTCACATTAGAGGTGGTGATGACACATTAGAGGTGGTGATAGCAGCTGGGCGGTGTCGGTAGGATGCCGTCCGATGTCACAGTAGAGGTGGTGATGTCACATTAGAGGTGGTGGTGGCAGCTGGGCGGTGTCGGTAGGATGCCGTCCGATGTCACAGTAGAGGTGGTGATGTCACATTAGAAGTAGTGATGTCAAATTAGAGGTGGTGATGTCACATTAGAGGTGGTGATGTCACATTAGAGGTGGTGATGGCAGCTGGGTGGTGACTGTAGGATGCCGTCCGATGTCACAGTAGAGGTGGTGATGTCAAATTAGAGGTGGTGATGTCACATTAGAGGTGGTGATGGCAGCTGGGCGGTGTCGGTAGGATGCCGTCCGATGTCACAGTAGAGGTGGTGATGTCACATTAGAAGTAGTGATGTCAAATTAGAGGTGGTGATGTCACATTAGAGGTGGTGATGTCACATTAGAGGTGGTGATGGCAGCTGGGTGGTGACTGTAGGATGCCGTCCGATGTCACAGTAGAGGTGGTGATGTCACATTAGAGGTGGTGATGTCACATTAGAGGTGGTGATGGCAGCTGGGTGGTGACTGTAGGATGCCGTCCGATGTCACAGTAGAGGTGGTGATGTCAAATTAGAGGTGGTGATGTCACATTAGAGGTGGTGATGGCAGCTGGGCGGTGTCGGTAGGATGCCGTCCGATGTCACAGTAGAGGTGGTGATGTCACATTAGAAGTAGTGATGTCAAATTAGAGGTGGTGATGTCACATTAGAGGTGGTGATGTCACATTAGAG